>CM037637.1:38407619-38608131 GCA_015227895.2 Colaptes auratus
AGGCTGGGGAGGGGTTTGGAGCACAGCCTTGTGAGGAGAGGCTGAGGGAGCTGGGGTGCTAGCCTGGAGAAGAGGAGGCTCAGGGGAGACCTCATTGCTCTCTACAGATACCTGAAGAGAGGTTGTAGCCAGGTGGGGGTTGGCCTCTTCTCCCAGGCAATCAACACCAGAACAAGAAGACACAGCCTCAAGCTGCACCAGGGCAGGATTAGGCTAGATGTGAGGAAGAAATTCTTCACAGAAGGAGAGATTGGCCATGGGAATGTGCTTCCCAGGGAGGTGATGGAGTCACCATCCCTGGAAGTATCAGAGTATCACAGTATCATCAAGGTTGGAATAGACCTCAAAGATCATTGAGTCTAACCTGTCACCACAGACCTCATGACTAGACCATGGCACCAAGTGCCACGTCCAGTCCCCTCTTGAACACCTCCAGGGATGGTGACTCCACCACCTCCCTGGGCAGCACATTCCAATGACGAATGACTCTCTCCATGAAGAACTATCTCCTCACTCCAGCCTAAACTTCCCCTGGTGCAGCTTGAGACTGTGTCCTCTTGTTCTTGGTGTTGGTTGCTAGAGAGAAGAGACCAACCCCTTCCTGGCTACAGCCACCTTTCAGGTAGTTGTAGGAGCAATGAGGTCTCCCCTGAGCCTTCTCTTCTCCAGGCTAAACAACCCCAGCTCCCTCAGCCTCTCCTCATAGGGCTTGTGCTCAAGACCTCTCCCCAGCCTTGTGCCCTTCTCTAGACAAATTCATGTGTCTCAATGTCCTTCCTAAACTGAGGGGACCAGAACTGGACACAGGACTCAAGGTGATGCCTAACCAATGCAGAATCCAGGGGCACAATGACCTCCCTGCTCCTGCTGGCCACACTATTCCTAATGCAGGCCAGGATGCTATTGGCCTTCTTGGCCACCTGGGCACACGGCTGGCTCATGTTTAGGCAGCTGTCAATCAGCACCCCAGGTCCCTCTCTGTTTGGCAGCTCTAAGTGTTTAAAAAAAGCCTGGATGAGGCACCTTGTGCTGTTGTTTATTTATTAGATGGTGTTGGGTGATCAGCTGAACTTGATGATCTCAAAGGTCTTTTCCAATCTGGTTAATTCTGTGATTCTGTGATCTCCCTCTGGCCTGGGAAATCCAATGAATTTTACAAGAGAAATGTAGGCAGAAAGAGGCTAAATCAATTCCAAATGGTTTCAAACATTAAATCATTCAAACATGGACTTGTACCCTAGATGACTTCCTTTTACTGGCTCTTCTTTGTCTGTCTTCTGATACCATCATTCCATAATGATGCAGGACACAAAGAAATGCCAAAGCTTGAACATAATTTTTCATGATTACTTTCTTGCTGAGAAGTGTAACTGATACTTAGGAAAGAAAGTGTGGAAAAATGTCTTTCATCCCTGTAATTTGTTCTCCTACAGTGGGAATGGTTTCTCTGCAGGGGACTGTCCGTTTGACACCGGAGAAGCAGCCAGGTTCTTTGAGCCGCTTGGTGTTGGACATTGTGCTAACTGCATGTTTTTTTAAGGAGCTCTTTCCTTTGTTGTGCACTTGGATCTATCCCCCCTCTTCCCCCTTTTGTCTGCAGTCCAGGAGCCTGGTGGAGATATTACATTCCCCTGCCAATTTTCTTCCATCTTTTGGCACTTCTTTCAAGGCTTTGTTCCACTGATTGTGCAATACCTGTGTGAGTCAGAAAGAAAATGAACTGACAGATGACGTTTCCTAGAGAATCTCAGAGTCTCGTGCAGCAAATAGATGACTCTCCTATCCTTTGGCCAGGGAAAGCACTGTGCTCACAGGTGTGGAACAGGCATTTGCCTAAACTCCTTGTTCATTATTAGCTTCGTGTTAGCAGGTGGAAGAGAGAGAGAGATGGACGTTGATGGCAACCTGTGCCATAGTGTTTGTGATGCTGTCAAGCAGTGTGGTTTAGAAGAGTGAGCTACAGGGGATCAATTGCTGTCAGATGGCTTCTAATTTCACATGGAAGTTTGCTTGCAAGAACATGAAGTTATGATACTTGGTGTTGAGGAAGAGGCTTAATGCAGTCCTGCATTAGCAGAAGTAAGAAAATTCATCCATGTGGAGCATGAGAATGCTTAAACCTATTTCGTCTGGAGTTCTGTCTTGCTTTCTGTAGTTTACATATCACAAACCATCTGACTGATTTTAAGAAAACACTTGTAAGGGACCCATTATTTAGGATTATCCTAGCTTTCCTTTGGTGACTGCTGCATTAAGGGCCTCCTGTCCAGTCCACACTAACTAACAATCTCAGTGTTTATGGTGCCTTCTGCTGCAAATCGGTATTTCCTCCCTTTTTTGGCAGTAGTGGTTTCAATGTGGTTCACAATAAATTCTAATGTGTTTCTAGACAATTTCTAAACCAGACTGAGACATTTTTATCTTCTAAGTCTTCCTCAAATTATTTTATACATGTGTACGTTACGGCACTTAAGAAAAGAACATTAGGGCTATACAGATGCATGTGATTTACGGAGTGAACCATTGTCTCGGTCTGCAGAGGGAAGGAGCCTCAGTTCTTTTGAACATTCCCCTGTTACGAAATTAGAGGCACAAACAAGGCCAAAATATCAACAGCCCTCGAGTAAAGTAGAGGGAACAGAAGAAGGGAGAGAGAAAGGGGAAAAATAGAGAGAGAGAAGGAGAAGAGGGAGAGAGAAGAGGAAAGGAATTACATTACCGCATGCCCACACCCTACAAGAAGGTTTGGGTCTGTGGAGGAAGGTTGCTGCCACTTTGGCTTGGAGGAGATGTCATCCTTGTTGGCTGTGCTGTCCTCCACTGGAGGAGGGGAGGGAGAGATCCCAAAATCCAAGTCCTTCTCTGAACAGCCTCTTCAGCTCCATGAGTTGCAGCAGGAGGAACTTAGGACACGGAGCGAGGGTTCCTCCTGGTCTGCTGCTTCCAGGCTCCATGGTGATGTCTTTTCCCCTGTGTCTGTCCTTTTCTCCCCTTGTATTTTCTTGTCATTTATCTTCTGCTGAGCAGGCATTGCTCAGGTCTTTTATACAGTTTTTCAGTCACAGTTTTTTTTAGGTGTGTGTGCAGGTGGTGAATCCATTGTCCTTTGCACCATCCTCCCTTCCCGGGGTAGCTGATGGGTAGAGCTGATCTTGTCTCTGCACATTCCACAGAGTCCTTATCCAGTGGGATCTGCTCACCATCCCCTCCCTTGGCAGTTGTTGTCGGGGTGAGGAGCAAAGGTGATTTCATCTTTGTTGATTCACATCAAAGGAGACAAGATTTAGTCTCTTACAACCATAGTGAAATGTTAAATTCAGACTACTATCCAAGGTGATATTGAGACTCTACAGCACACTAACCTGCAGAAGACCCCATAAACTGTGGTGAAAATATGTGATACTAATAGATATCCTTCAGGAATACAGCTGTGAAGGATAGTGCATGACTTTGTCCCCTGTAATGAAATGTAGATTTAAGAAGCAGGTTGTGTTTTCTGTTATTTTGGATGGAAATTAAAACCCATGCAAAATTTCTTTTCTGTCGAGAGGCATTGACTCAAATTGTTTCTTTTGTAAGCCACTTGGTGTCACAAATAAGCATCACTGCTGTTCAGTACTTTTTCCCTGCACTTTCAAGTGAATACAAACATTCAGCATCAATGCACTCTCATTAACAGCTAGATCAACATCTATGCAAAGGAGTTTTAATTAGGTCAGCTGACAGAACAGGACTATGGGAGCACAGATGAAGACAAACATTGGCTGTCTTTTAGAACTGAAGGATCAAGGCTGTAACAAACCCTGGTTTCTCATTTCAGTTGAATTAGAAATGGAAAAATTGCACTGGGCAGTGCAATAACTCAATGTTGAGCTTCCTCTTTTAAAACTGGAGTGAACCTCTGCACGCTCACTGCAGGCTTCATCTTTGCTTTGAAAGATTTAGTGTGAAAGGAGGCAAATCTTAAGTCTGTCTTGTACTGCAGTTGCTGTCTTCTTTTCCCTTTGTAAAACAATTGCCAGAATTTCAGTGATTCCATGTCTGTTGCTCTTGGAGATTTCCCACTACCATACATGCCAAGCACTATGTTTGTAGGTATCATAGAATCATAGTAGGGACTTCAAAGATCATCCAGTTCCAACCTCCCTGCCACAAGCAGGGACGCTTCACAATACATCAGGCTGCTCACAGCCACATCCAGCCCTGGCCTTCAAAATCTCCAGGGATGAGGCTTCCACCACCTGGGCAGCCTGTTCCAGTGTCTCACCACCCTCGTGGGGAAGAACTTCTGAACACCCAATCTGAATCTACACATTTCTATTTTGTTTCCATTCCCCCCAATCCTATCACTCCCTGGCACCCTAAAAACTCCCTCCCCACCTTCCTTGTAGGCCCCCTTCAGATACTGGAAGGCCACAATGAGGTCACCTCGGAGCCTTCTCATCTCTAAACTGAACAGCCCCAACTCCCACAGTCTGTCCTCATAGGAAAGGTGCTCCAGCTCTCTAATCATCCTCATGGCCCTTCTCTGGTCACCTTCCAGCACCTCCACATCCCTCCTGTAATAGAGACTTCAGAATGGGACACAGTACTCCAGGTGGGGTCTCACAGAGCGCAGCAGAGCAGGAGAATCATCTCCCTTGACCTGCTGGCTGTGCTTCTCTGGATGCAGCCCAGGCTCTGGTTGGCTTTCTGGGCTGCAAGTGCACACTGCTGGCTCATGTTGTGCTTCTCATCCACCAGTACCCCCAAGTCCTTTTCTTCAGGGCTGCTCTCAAGCCAGTCCTTGTCCAGCCTATAGCCTGTATCGGTGCTGGGATTTGCCCCAACCCAGATGCAGGACCTTGTAATTGATCTTGTTGAAACTCATGAGGTTGTCATGGGCCCACCTCTCCAGACTTTAAGAAAAATTAACCACAAGCCCTTCTCACTACTACAATTTTTCAGTTGTAATTGTCCAGCTGTGTGGGTTATTATAACAATTTTTATGCCACTTTCTAATGACATTCACTGCAAGACATTGGGATTAAAGAAGGGCATTTTGTCCATGATGAGAACCATCTTCCACATCCACCTAATAGACTAGACTAGAGACTAGACTAGAATAGAATTAACCAGGTTGTAAGAGACCTTTGAGATCATCGAGTCCAACCTATCATCCAACACCATCTAATCAACTAAACCATGCAACAAGCAGCCATCAAGTCTCTTGCTAAACACCTCCAGTGTTGGTGACTCCACCACCTTCCTGGGCAGCCCATTCCAATGGCCAATCACTCCTTCTATGAAGAACTTCTTCCTAACATTCAGCCTAAACCTCCCCTGTCACACCTTGAGACTGTGTCCTCTGCCGTTACTGTATCACAGAATCACCAAGGTTGGAAGAGACCTCAAAGATCATCGAGTCCAACCTGTCACCACAGACCTCATGACTAGACCATGGCACCAAGTGCCACGTCCAATCCTCTCTTGAACACCTCCAGGGACAGTGACTCCACCACCTCCCTGGGCAGCACATTCCAATGACAAATTATTCTCTCAGTGAAGAACTTTCTCCTAATCTCAAGCCTAAACTTCCCTTGATGAAGCTTGAGACTGTGTCCCCTTGTTCTGGTGCTGGTTGCTAGAGAGAAGAGACCAAGCCCCTCCTGGCTACAACCACCTTTCAGGTAGTTGTAGAGAGCAATGAGCCTCCTCTTCTCCAG
Organism: Colaptes auratus; assembly: GCA_015227895.2. Lineage (NCBI taxonomy): Eukaryota > Metazoa > Chordata > Aves > Piciformes > Picidae > Colaptes > Colaptes auratus. The sequence continues at coordinate 38,413,325 of CM037637.1, forward strand.
GCTAAGCAACCCCAGCTCCCTCAGCCTCTCCTCACAGGGCTGTGCTTAAGACCTCTCCCCAGCCTTGTTGCCCTTCTCTAGACAAATTCATGTGTCTCAATGTCCTTCCTAAACTGAGGGGACCAGAACTGGACAAAGGACTCAAGGTGTGGCCTAACCAATGCAGAGTCCAGGGGCACAATGACTTCCCTGCTCCTGCTGGCCACACTATTTCTAATGCAGGCCAGGATGCCATTGGCCTTCTTGGCCACCTGGGCACACTGCTGGCTCATGTTTAGGCAGCTGTCAACCAGCACCCCCAGGTCCCTCTCTGTTTGGCAGCTCTCCAGCCACTCTGACCCCAGCCTGTAGCTCTGCTTGGGGTTGCTGTGGCCAAAGTGCAGCACCCGGCACTTGGACTTGTTGAATGCCATCCTGTTGGACTCTGCCCATCTTCCATTCAGTCGAGGTCCCTCTGCAGAGCCCTTCTGCCCTCTAACTGACTAACATCTGCTCCCAACTTGGTGTCATCTGCAAATTTGCTGATGACTGTCTCAATCCCCTCATCCAGATCATCAATGAAGATCATCAGTGAAGATACAGTGATGTCCTCTGTTACAGCCATGTACTTCAATGATTGCTTCGAGAGAGATACTTGACATCTGCAAGCTTCCAGGGGGTGGGCAGAACAGGCCACAGATCTTTGTATTTTTGCCTTGTTTGAAGTCATTTGAGCTTTCAAGTTGAAGAATATTCCCATTAGCTGGTGACAATGCAATACTCCTGTATCTCGTTTTCTTCTTGTAATGTTTCATCCATTCCTCCACAAAATTTAACGGTTATAAAGTAACTTCCTTTTCCAAATTGTTTTCCCACTGTGAAGCTCTGTCTTATTGTTTTCTGCATGAATAAACAAAATGGAATCTATCATAAATCACCACATTTACCAGTGAAAATAAATCAGATGTTAAGAAATAGTTCATTGTGCTCCTGGGAATAATTTTGATATGATTAGCTGCTGGAACCTGTGGGGGAAAAAAAGAGTATCACAACTGCAATGGTGATTAAATCTTTCTTAGTATGAGTTGGAAAGAGAAATAGTCTATTTAACATATTTGTGTTCTTGTACCTTTTGTAAAGTGCTGCAATCCCCCCTAGCCAATTATATCTTTCCTCTTTAAAGCTTGGAGAAAATAGATCTCATAGGTTAAAAACCAAGTTATTAATCTGTTAATATGTTACTGTGTCCAGGAAGTACATTTTTCACTCATAGACAGGTGGGGGTCAGTCTCGTCTCCCAGGCAACCTGTGACAGAACAAGAGGACACAGTCTCAAGCTGCACCAGGGGAGGTTTGGGCTGGATGTTAGGAAGAAGTTCTTCCCAGAAAGAGAGATTTGCCATTGGAATGTGCTGCCCAGGGAGGTGGTGGAGTCACCATTGTGGGAAGTGTTTAAAAGAGACTGGATGAGGCACTTAGTGCCATGGTTTAGTTGATTAGATGGTGTTGGGTGATAGGTTGGACTGGATCTCAAAGGTCTTTTCCAACATGGTAAATTCTGTATTCTGTCTTCCCTCATGCTTGGCCATTTATCAAGTTGAGACTAAAGACTTTTACAGTTAGAAAATCTTACCACAGTCATTAACCACCAAAGACAAATAGCCAGATCTGGGCTTGAGCTTATCAGTCTACCTCTCCTGGAATCAGTGGAATGAAGATACTTTGAAACCACTGGGATTTTGCATATTGGCTATGATACATGCTGACCTGTGAGGAAAGAGCAGTATGGAAATTGTGAAACAAAGTACTCACAAGACTGAGTTTTATGGATGTGGTGCGACTGGTACTTTGTTTTTCATGCTTGCATATTTCCTCAGTTAGGGCTTGTACTGAATTATCCACAGATCCTAGTTTGTTTCAGCTTTCACAGTATCACAGTATCACTAAGGTTGGAAGAGACCTCGAAGATCATCGAGTCCAACCTGTCACCACAGACCTCATGACTAAACCATGGCACCAAGTGCCACATCCAATCTCCTCTTGACCACTTCCAGGGATGGTGACTCCACCACCTCCCTGGGCAGCACATTCCAATGAGGAATGACTCTCTCCATGAAGAACTTCTTCCTCACCTTGAGCCTAAACTTCCCCTGGCACAGCTTGAGACTGTGTCCTCTTGTTCTGGTGCTGGTTGCAAGAGAGAAGAGACCAACCCCTTCCTGGGTACAACCTCCCTTCAGGTAGTTGTAGAGAGCAATGAGGTCGCCCCTGAGCCTCCTCTCCTCCAGGCTAAACAACCCCAGCTCCCTCAGCCTTTCCTCATAGGGCTTGTGCTCAAGGCCTCTCCCCAGCCTTGTTGCCCTTCTCTGGACACATTCACGTGTCTCGATGTCCTTCTTAAACTGAGGGGCCCCGAACTGGACAGAGGACTCAAGGTGTGGCCTAACCAGTGCTGAGTACAGGGGCACAATGACCTCCCTGCTCCTGCTGGCCACACTATTCCTAATGCAGGCCAGGATGCCGTTGGCCTTCTTGGCCACCTGGGCACACTGCTGGCTCATGTTTAAGCAGCTGTCGATCAGCACCCCCAGGTCCCTCTCTGGCAGCTCTCCAGCCACTCTGACCCCAGCCTGTAGCTCTGCATGGGGTTGTTGTGGCCAAAGTGCAGCACCTGGCTCTTGGATTTGTTGAATCCTGTTGGACTCTGCCCATCTGTCCAGTCGGTCGAGGTCCCTCTGCAGAGCCCTTCTGCTCTCTAACAGATCAACATCAGCTCCCAACTTTGTTTTCATTAAAGTTGCTGTGATTTCTCTCTAGAAGTCTAAACCAAAACCTCAATGAATATGTCCAATTTAAAAAACAAACAAACAAACCAAATCTTTAGGATAATTAATGTATTCTAGACATTTACTTTCCTATATGTGGTGGGTTGGAACTTCCCACCCCACCTCGCTGGGCAGCACATTCCAATGGCCAATTACTCTTTCTGTGAAGAACTTTCTCCTCACTTTGAGTCTAGACTTCCCCTGGCACAGCTTGAGACTGTGTCCTCTCGTTCTGGTGCTGCTTGCCTGGGAGAAGAGACCAACCCCCATCTGGCTACAACCTCCTGTCAGGTAGCTGTAGAGAGCAATGAGGTCTCCCCTGAGCCTCCTCTTCTCCAGGCTAAACAACCCCAGCTCCCTCAGCCTCTCCTCATAGGGCTTGTGCTCCAGGCCTCTCCCCAGCATCACTGCCCTTCTCTAGACACCTTCAAGTATTTCAATGTCCTTCCTAAACTGAGGGGCCCAGAACTGGACACAGGACTCAAGGTGTGGCCTAACCAGTGCTGAGTACAGGGGCACAATGACCTCCCTGCTCCTGCTGGCCACACTATTCCTAATGCAGGCCAGGATGCCGTTGGCCTTCTTGGCCACCTGGGCACACTGCTGGCTCATGTTTAAGCAGCTGTCGATCAGCACCCCCAGGTCCCTCTCTGGCAGCTCTCCAGCCACTCTGACCCCAGCCTGTAGCTCTGCATGGGGTTGTTGTGGCCAAAGTGCAGCACCTGGCTCTTGGATTTGTTGGAATCCTGTTGGACTCTGCCCATCTGTCCAGTCGGTCGAGGTCCCTCTGCAGAGCCCTTCTGCTCTCTAACAGATCAACATCAGCTCCCAACTTTGTTTTCATTAAAGTTGCTGTGAGTTCTCTCTAGAAGTCTAAACCAAAACCTCAATGATATGTCCAATTTAAAAAACAAACAAACAACCAAATCTTTAGGACAATTAATGTATTCTAGACATTTACTTTCCTATATGTGGTGGGTTGGAACTTCCCACCCCACCTCGCTGGGCAGCACATTCCAATGGCCAATTACTCTTTCTGTGAAGAACTTTCTCCTCACTTTGAGTCTAGACTTCCCCTGGCACAGCTTGAGACTGTGTCCTCTCGTTCTGGTGCTGCTTGCCTGGGAGAAGAGACCAACCCCCATCTGGCTACAACCTCCTGTCAGGTAGCTGTAGAGAGCAATAAGGTCTCCCCTCAGCCTCCTCTTCTCCAGGCTAAGCAACCCCAGCTCCCTCAGCCTCTCCTCATAGGGCTTGTGCTCCAGGCCTCTCCCCAGCATCACTGCCCTTCTCTAGACACCTTCAAGTATTTCAATGTCCTTCCTAAACTGAGGGGCCCAGAACTGGACACAGGACTCAAGGTGTGGCCTAACCAATGATGTGTACAGGGACAGAATTACTTCCCTGGAAGACTGTCTGCCAATTGTGGAAAAAAGAAAGGCATTTTTTTGGCTTTGTTGGATGAACTGCAAATTAATGGAAAAAGAAAATAAAATTACTTGATGCTATATTTCCTGAGAACAGCTTCACTATTTTTTCCTGTTTAAACTACCTACCTTCCTTAGTGCCTATGGTGTAATTTACATGAAGTTTCCCCTTTCTGTTTACTTTATACTAATACATACTTCATACATCCTTTCCTTATCTCTTTTATTGTTACACTTTGTGCAGAGCTAGAGGAAGAATATACACTATCAAAAATGAAAAACAGTTTATTGTGTTAATGAATTAGTCTTATCAAATGTGCCATAGAAGTGGATATAAATCTTTTGTAAATAATTTTATTCCAATGTTAATTTATTATATTTTAGGTATTACCTGAACTAAAATATTTCAGTTGCAGAATGACCTCTCTTTTGCTGTCCCCCAATTACCTTGAATGAATGAGGAGGCAATGCAAAATAGCCCATTAGGATGACACAGAATCACCGAAACATTCAGGTTGGAAAAGATCTTCAGGATCACCAAGCCCAACCCAGAACCCTACTCTACAAGGGTCACCCCTCGACCATATCCTCAAGCACCACAACTGAACCACCCTTAAACACAGCCAGGGCTGGCAACTCAAACACCTGACCACTCTTGCCATGAAAATTTTTTTCCTAATGTCCAGTCTAAACCTACCCTGTCACAGCTTGAGGCCGTTCCCTCTTGTTCCATCACTAATTACCTGCAAGAAGAGACCAGCACCAGCCTCTCCACAACCTCCTTTCTGGTAGTTGTAGACAGCAATGAGGTCTCCCCTCAGCCTCCTCTTTTTCACACTAACCAGCCCCAGCTCCTTCAGTTGCTCTTCATCAGATTTATTCTCCAGGCCCTTCACAGCTCCCTTGCCCTTCTCTGCCTTGGCTCCAGCACCTCACATCTCTCTTAAATTGAGCTGCCCAAAACTGGACACAGTATTTGAGATGTGGCCTCACCAGAGCTGAGTACCAGGGGACAATCCCCTCCCTGCTCCTGCTGGACACAGCATTTCTGATCCCAGCCAGGATGTCCTTGGCTTTCTTGGCCACCTGGGCACACTGCTGGCTCCTCTTCAGCTGCTTGTCCATTAGCATCCCCCAGATCCCATTCTGCCAGAAAGGGATTCATAACACAGTCATTGGGAATCCATATATAACCGTTTTCGTCAATAACTGAGTCATCCTTACAGCTGCAAGTAAGTACAAGTTGGCAAAAAAAAATTAAATCAAATTCAAGAATGACTTTTTGAATATGTAGCCCCCTCTTTTAAACAGTTTGTGCAAAGGCTGATAAACTGCAAAGGAGGCAGCTGATGTTTATATGTTAACACGTTTTTAAAGTAGTCACAGACTAAAGACATTAATATCTTCATTCAATATAAATGGCACTTGAGGATTTAATTGTATCCAGAATGGCAAAAAAATTAGGGATTATTAAGTCTGACTTGTGCAGTGAATCACATGGAACAATTTGTAGTTGTATTTACTGTACTTTTTGATGTAATTAGATTAATTTGGCAAGACTTTGCCAAAAGTCAGTGCTGTCACTTAAAAAAAGCTGCAATGCTGCATCCTACAATGTTTAATGATTTTTTTTTTTGCAGCTGTATGAGCTTCAATAAGCTGTTTTGGGTTGGATTTGCCCCCCAACAAATCAGAGATTTACCCCCAGACTAAATCACAGAATCACCAAGGTTTGGAAGAGACCTCAAAGATCATCGAGTCCAACCTGTCACCACAGACCTCATGACTAGACCATGGCACCAAGTGCCACGTCCAATCCCCTCTTGAACACCTCCAGGGACGGTGACTCCACCACCTCCCTGGGCAGCACATTCCAATGGCTAACAACTCTCTCTGTGAAGAACTTTCTCCTCACCTCCAGCCCGAACTTCCCCTGGCACAGCTAGAGACTGTGTCCTCTTGTTCTGATGCTGGTTGCTTGAGAGAAGAGACCAACCCCCTCCTGGCTACAACCACCCTTTCAGGTAGTTGTAGACAGCAATGAGGTCTCCCCTGAGCCTCCTCTTCTCCAGGCTAAACAATCCCAGCTCCCTCAGCCTCTCCTCATAGAGCTTGTGCTCAAGGCCTCTCCCCAGCGTCATTACCATTCTTTGGACACATTCAAGTGTCTCAATGTCCTTCTTAAACTGAATCACCAGACTAGATCTGGAGCTTGAAAGCAAAATGAAGTGGTATTTACATAAAAGTAGATACTCTCAAGCTGTGCCAGGGGAGGTTTAGTCTGGATGTTAGGAAGAAATTCTTCCCAGAAAGAGAGATTGGCCATTGGAATGTGCTGCCCAGGGAGGTGGTGGAGTCCCCATCACTGGAAGTGTTTAAAAAGAGACTGGATGAGGCACGTGGTGCCATGGTTTGGTTGATTAGATGGTGTTGGGTGATAGGTTGGACTCGATGACCTCAAAGGTCTTTTCCAACCTGGTTAATTCTGTATTCTGTGTTCTGTAAATATCAAAGTATAAAAGGCAGTCAACATATACAGGGTATATTTAGATATATTCACAATTCAAGAACATCAGAAATGTTCCCGTATGCAAATTCAGCTCTTCTTTCCCCATGGGCAGCCCAGAGGGCTAATATTAACAGCCAGCCTTCTGGTCTCTGTCTCCCCCTGTTCCTTACACAGTTTTGATTGCAAGATCAGAGGTAAGGCAGCCAGAAGCCAGAAGCCAGAAGCCAGAGAAAGAGAAGGGACTATCTGTGGTAGGAAATGTAAAATATTCAACAAACCAATGGGATAACATAAGCCAAGTTATTGCTATTATTCTGTATCTAATCCCTAATGTTATTTACCTTCTACTCAGTGTCTCTGGAAAATTCCTATTTCCAGTTAGGCATATCCCTAAACTGTAGCATAAATAGAGCATCTTGCCTATATACATAAACTATGACAAGCCTAATAAGGTTGGATGGAAAAGTCCTTATCTGCCCTGAACACGTGCAGAAAGCACCAAGGTGGAGGAGGAAGTGAATACTAGCATAATAAATTATAACACAGGATCTATTTCCATTTTCATAATTACTCAGCCTTGATTTACACTAAAAGTTTGAAATTGTTGTAACACTATTTCATTTTAATGACTTTTCTCTGTATCACAATTGCTGACCATCAAGTCTTTTCCAATCTACCTGCTGGCCTAGACTGAGTAATTAATATCATAGTATCATAGTATCAGTCAGGGTTGGAAGGGACCACAAGGATCATCTAGTTCCAACCCCCCCACCATGGGCAGGGACACCCCACACTAGATCAGGCTGGCCAGAGCCTCATCCAGCCTGGGCTTAAACACCTCCAAGGACGGGCCTCAACCACCTCCCTGGACAATACAATACAATACACCAGTTGAAAGAAACCTTCAAGATCATCACGTTCAACCCATTAACCAATCCAACCCACCTAAACAACTAAACCATGCAACCAAGCACCCATCAAGCCTCTTCCTGAACACCTCCAATGAAGGTGACTCCACCACCTCCACTGGTAGCCCACAGCTCGTCCACCAGCACCCCCAAGTCTCTCTCCTTCAGGCTGCTTTCCAGCCAGTCCCTGCCCAGCCTGGATTTGTGCCTGGGATTGCCTCGACCCAGGTGCAGGACCCTGCCCTTGGTCTTGTTGAAGCTCATGAGGTTGTCTTGTGCCCACCTCTCCAGCCTGTCCAGGTCCCTCTGGATGGCATCCCTTCCCTCCAGCTGTCTGCTGCACCACACAGCTTGGTGTCATCAGCAAACTTGCTGAGGGTGCACTCGATGCCACTGTCCATGGCACTCACAAAGATGTTGAACAAAATATACTAAATATACTAATATACATATACTAAGTTCAGTCCAAAAGTTGAAACTATTTGGTAGATTATTTCACTGTATTGGTATGAACTAAGGGAAGCTCAAAGGTTTGTGTCCAGAGAAGGGCAACGAGGCTGTTGAGAGGTCTCAAGCACAGCTCTATGAGGAGAGGCTGAAGGAGCTGGGGGTGTTTAGCCTGGAGAAGAGGAGGCTCAGCGGAGACCTTATTGCTCTCTACAGCTACCTGAAAGGAGGTTGTAGGCAGGTGGGGGCCAGCAGCACCAGAACAAGAGGACACAGTCTCAAGCTGTGCCACTGGAATGTGCTGCCCAGGGAGGTAGTGGAGTCACCGTCCCTGAAGGTGTTCAAAAAAGGATTGGATGTGGCATTTGCAGCCATGTTTAGTTGTCCTGAGGTGTTAGGTATTAAGTAATAGGTTGGACTTATGATCTCTGAGGTCTTTTCCAGCCTGGCTGATTCTGTGATTTTATGCTGTATTTCTTAAAGAATGTGAATTACTTTGCCGTGGTGCTTGTTGCTTCCTAGGCTTAGGTCACAAATGTTTGTTGATATAAACATGCACCACAGGGAGAGACAGGAGAAAATTAACATTGCAACCAAATAGTGGTACAGTGAGATAGAGATACTAACTGACCTAAAAGTTACAAAGTTCCTGTCGAAAGCAAAACTTATAATAATCAGCAGATGCTTGGAATGTATCATCTTTTTTTTTTTGATAGCATTCACAATGGTGTAGCACTGCATGGTGTGAAAAAGTATTCACCTTGCTACAAAGACGTTGCACATAAAAGAGGAGCACAGAAGATAAAGACTTAATCCAGTGCTCTATAGTCCCGCTATTCCTGGGCTTTTATTGTCTCCTGAGACCTTGCAGTAATGATCCATTAAGTGGGATCAGGAGAAAGGGAGTTGAGAGAGAGGTGGGAGACAATCTCTTTTGCAAGGAGTATCCTGGGATAAATCAGTCCTGTGCTAAACACTCTGCATCCCAGGGCTGTTTATGTAAAGGGAACATTGGTGCATTTCAGGCACAAGATGAATGTTAGATGGAGACATGGAGTCACCAAAAGTGCTTTGCTTTATACTTGAGAGTTAGCATTTGTTGCTGCATTACCAAAGTTTGCTGCAATCAAAACCCTGGAGCAATTATGCTATCTTGGGCCATTTCAGAGGTGTTCTTGGCAAGCTGAGATATCAGCACAGAGAAGAAAGACCAATGTCCCCGGGATGCAGAATGTGGATGGTAAAAACAAAAAATGAAAACATCTGTATTAAACTCATTTCTTCTGGTTGCAGGGAGGAACGTTAAAGGGTGGTGTTACTGTTTGAAAGGGGAACTTTAGCCTAGTCCCTGACTGCAAAGACAAAGTAAAATAAAATGTTTACCATTGGATACAAAAGAAAAACAATATTAAGGTCTATATAATTCATTGCTAATGGGAATATAGAGCAGAGGCATAAACAGTTCTTGCTCTCTCTTTTCTTCTTCTGTTGCTTCTGCTTGCAATCATTCTCTCTCCCTCCCCCTCTCTTACCCATGGCCTTGCCGTGGTTTCTCTGTTGTGACTGCTGTGTAAGGTAACAGGATGAAGGGAGGGAGTGGGAGGAGGTGAACGGTGCCCCTAGATCCATCAGGGGGTTCTGAGGAGTTTCTGTGTTGTTTACAAATTGTAAATATATCTATGTTGTACATCTATTGTGTATTTTGTACATATTCATTGCATTGCATATCTCTGGAGTTTAGTTTGCTTGTAAATAGAACTTCATGTGCTTCCACCCCGAATTGGTCTGGTCTGGTGATTTGTTTTGAGGGTAGTTCTCCAAAGTAGTTGGGGTGCCACAGGTGGCATGCCTGTATTCCACCAGCTCTGAAATGAAGGATTAAGATGGCTGTTCCAAAAGAGATGGCACATTTTCAGATTGGAAACTTTTTCAGCAAGTTTCCATTAGAATCATAGAATTGTAAGGGTTGGAAGGGACCTCAAGGATCATCCAGTTCCACCCCCCTGCCATGGGCAGGGACACCTCACTCTACATCAGATTGCCCAGAGACACATCCAGCCTGGCTGCAAAAACCTCCAGGGATGAGGCTTCCACCACCTCCCTAGGCAACCTGTGCCAGTGTCTCACCACCCTCATGGGGAAGAATTTCTTCCTCACATCCAATCTGAATCTCCCCACTTCTAGTTTTTCTCCATCCCCCCCAGTCCTATCACTTCCTGACATCCTACAAAATCCCTCCCCATGTTTTTGTAGCCCCCTTCAGATACTGGAATTCCACAATTCAGTCTCCTTGGAGCCTTCCCTTCTCCATTCTGAACAGCCCCAACTCTCTCAGTCTGTCTCCATAGCAGAGCAGCTCTAGCCCTCTGCTCATCTTCATGGCCCTCTGGACACCTTCCAGCACCTCCAGATTATTCCTGTAAAAGGGACTCCAGAATGGGACACTACTCCAGGTGGGGTCTCACCAGAGCAGAGAGGAAGAATCACCTCCCTCCGCCTGCTGGTTATGCTAGAAGCATTTGTGCAGAAAACTATAATTAAATGTAGTAGAGCTAACTAAATCTTAGACAACTGAGTCCTATTCACACATTTTTTATTGCATTTTATCCATATATTTGTAAAAATTCCCTTGCATTCTGGTTGGTTAAGGGGTTTGGGGGGGGTTGTTTATTTGTTGTTTTTTGATTGTGGTTTGTTTGTTCTTTTTTTCCCCTGCTCTGTCAGTCTGGTTGGACCCGATGATCTCTGGAGGTCCCTTCCAACCTCTAATGTACTGTGATACTGTGACTGGTTTGGGGTGATTGCTATTCTTGCCTGTTTTTTATTTGCTTGTTTGTTTTGTTGTTGTTGTTGGTTTTGGTCCATTTGCAGTCTCTGTAGTTTCTGTTTGCATAAGCAGAAGAAGATATTTTTTGTCTGAAAGTATTCCGTTTTCAGGTAGAAGATGTTTATACCCAGACACTGGTGATACAAGCAAAAGGACACTTAGTATCATAGTATCAGTCAGGGTTGGAAGGGACCACAAAGATCATCTAGTTCCAAGCCCCCTGCCATGGCCAGGGACACCCCACACTAGAGCAGGCTGGCCAGAGCCTCATCCAGCCTGGGCTTAAACACCTCCAGGGATGAGGCCTCAACCACCTCCTTGGATAACCCATTCCAGGGCTTCACCACTCTCATGGTGAACAACTTCTTCCTCACATCCAGCCTGAATCTCCTCACCTCCAGCTTCATTCCATTCCCCCTAGTCCTATGACTACCTGAGATCCTGAGAAGTCCCTCCCCAGCCTTCCTGTCGGCCCCCTTCAGATACTGGAAGGCCACAATGAGGTCACCTCGGAGCCTTCTCTTCTGCAGACCGAACAGCCCCAACTCTTCAGTCTGTCCTCACAGGAGAGGTGCTCCAGCCCTCTGCTCATCCTCATGGCCCTTCTCTGGACACCTTCCAGCACCTCCATATCCCTCTTGCAATAAAAAAAACCTTACTGTGCCCAAGTGTGCAAGGGCTGTGTGGATTTTGCAGAAGCTCTGCAAAAGTGGCGTTTGGAGCATAAATAGCCAACGTGGTAAATAGCTCCTTTTTTGAGAACTGATTGGTGAGAGAAATTAAAACATGACAAATTAGAACTGCAGCTGGCATATAGTGAAGCTGCTAAACAGATTTCCTGTTACTTTTTCTTCATATTTTTAACTGCAATAATTGCTTGATTTTTTATTTTTTTTTTTAGCAAAAGTGTAAGAACTTAAATGAAATGACTGCCCATATAGCGTGACTTTCAGACTCATCACACTTCATAATGACCAGCATTATGCTGCACAATCCCCAAGCCAAGCAGAACCATGTGAGGATAGGATGAGGAGCACAAATTCTTTTTAACACAAAAAAAAAAAATCATGATGCAATAATGTTTTTACTCTAAATTAGAATGAAATTAGAGCCTAAATTACATTCCACAGAAAATAAATGAGCATTCTGACTCCCCTGTAATCAGGCTTCAGTTGGAGAAGAGGTTCTCAACTGTGAAATCAGCACAAATAACAGGATCACAGAATGTCAGGGGTTGGAAGGGACCCAAGGAGATCATCAAGTCCGAGCCCCCTGCCACAGCAGGACCATAGAATCTAGCTCAGGTCACACAGGAACACATCCAGATGGGCCTTGAATGTCTCCAGAGAAGGAGACTCCACAACCACTCTGGGGAGACTGTTCCAGTGCTCTGTGTGTCCAGAGAATGGCCATGAGGATGATCAGAGGGCTGGAGCACCTCTCCTGTGAGGACAAACTGAAGGAGTTGGGGCTGTTCAGTCTGGAGAAGAGAAGGCTCCAAGGTGACCTCATTGTGGCCTTTCAGTATCTGAAGGGGGCCTACAGGAAGGCTGGGGAGGGACTGCTCAGGCTATCAGTAGTGATAGGACTAGGGGGAATGGAATGAAGCGAGAGGTGGGGAGATTCAGGCTGGACATGAGAAGGAAGTTCCTCACCATGAGAGGTGTCCCTGCCCAAGGCAGGGGGGTTGGAACTAGATGGTCCCTTCCAACCCTGACTGATACTATGATACTATGATACTAAGTTCCTCATGTTGAGGTGGAACCTCCTGTGCTGCAGCTTACATCCATTGCTCCTTGTCCTATCACGGGGAGCAAGTGAGCAGAGCCTGTCCCCTCCCTCCTGACCCCCAGCCCTCAGATATTTAGAAATATTGATTAAATCCCCTCTCAGTCTTCTCTTTTCCAGACTAAAAAGCCCCAAGTCCCTCAGCCTCTCCTCATAGGGCAGTGCTCCAGTCCCCTAATCATCCTTGTTGCTCTCTGCTGGACCCTCTCCAACAGATCCCTATCCCTCTTGAACTGGGGAGCCCAAAACTGAACACAGTACTCAAGATGAGGTCTCTCCAGGGCAAGAGTAGAGAAGGGAGGAGAACCTTTGAATGTTCAACCATTTCTTTTGATTTTTCTACTCTGGACATGGATTCAAACCTTCTGCCTTCAGTTTTAATGGCTGAGAGAACCTGGGATGGTTATTAAATGCCATGAACGACTTCTCTCAAACTTGCTAAAGCTTCTTTCAAATTAAGACCTTTAAGTGTTGTTTTGCTGGGCCCAGGAAAACATGTATTTAAGATGAGCTGTAATTTCTAGTTCTACATTCCCCATATGAAAACCTTTGAATTTGAACACAGCCCTTTTCTCCTCAATTTAGAAAGGCTGAGGGTTCTTGTTGATATTTCACCTGAACTTAGTCCTCACAATGAGCGTAAGCAGACCTATTTTTGCTGCTACAACGGAAGGATCTGTTGTGACACTAAGCTCAACAGCTCTTTTGCACATGACAGTGATCATGGCTCTGAGGAACAATACTTTATGCTGCTGCTTTGTTCTGAAAGCAGAATATCTTACAAAACTGGGAATACGCTTTTAATTAGTGTTATCTTAAAAACATCATTAATTTGATCATTGCAGTTTTTGAAGGTTCTCCCTGTGAAATAAAATGGTTACCGTCGTTCGTTCAGGAAACAGTTACTGCACTAACCTAGGTGGCCATAGCATTTCTGTGTTTTACAGTGCTTAGTATAAAGCTGCTAAAACATTTTCAGCTGTTAATGCTCTGTGTCTCACTGCAGTCATTGTTGTCCTCTGTCTCATACTTGTCTTGGTCCAGAGAGGGAAGGAGTCTCAGTTCTTTTGAACATTCCCCTGTTGTGAAATTAGAGGCACAAATGAGGCCAAAATATCAAACAGCCCTCGAGGCTAATACAGAATAATGGGGATGGAACAGAAGAAGGGACAGAGGGAGGGAAAAAATAGAGAGAGAGAAGGAGAAGAGGGAGAGAGAAGAGGAAAGGAATTATATTACCACACCCCCCATCCCACAAGAAGGTTTGGGTCTGTGGAGGAAGGTTGCTGCTGCTTTGGCTTGGAAGAGATGTCATCCTTGTTGGCTGTGCTGTCCTCCATTGGAGGAGGGGAGGGAGAGATCCCAAGTCCAAGTCCTTCTCGAGCAGCCTCTTCAGCTCCATGAGTTGCAGCAGGAGGAACTTAGGACACGGAGCGAGGGTTCCTCCTGGTGTGCTGCTTCCAGGCTCCATGGTGATGTCTTTTCCCCTGTGTCTGTCCTTTTCCCTCCTTATATTTTCTTCTCCAATTTTCTTCTGCTGAGCAGGCATTGCTAGGTCTTTTATACAGTTTTTCAGTCACAGGTTTTTTAGGTGTGTGTGGCAGGTGGTGAATCCATGTCCTTTGCACCATCCTCCATTCCGGGGTAGCTGATGGTAGAGCTGATCTTGTCTGTGCACATTCCACAGAGTCCTTATCCAGTGGGATCTGCTCACCATCCCCTCCCTTGGCAGCTGTTGTCTGGGTGAGGAGCAAAGGTGATTTCATCTTTGTTGATTCACATCAAGGGAGACAAAATTTAGTCTCTTACAACACTGCCATTGTTAAACTCCCAGCAGATCTGGAGTTGTTAATCTGAGTGTCTTAGCAGCTTGTTCCCTGTGGACTAATATTCAGGGTTTCCTGCCTATTTCTTCCATCATTATCTCAAACAACCTGTCCAATACTTTTGGTAAAGCCAAACTAAAAGTGGTGTATAAATATGTGATGTTATTTTTTACTTCAATAAATTATTTGCACTCAAGATCATTCCGGATTTTTGTCTAATTCTTATAGCCACATGTAGTAGGGTTGAAATTTCCCACCCAACATCAACTTTGCCAGCCCAGCCCACTTGGAAGCAAATGAAAGCTGTAGTTACAGGCAAAACTACAATCTACAATGGAATGCAATGAATATGTACAAAATATACAGGATTTGCAATATTTACAGTGATTTACAATTAATAAATATCATAAGAAACTCCCTGGTCAGAGACCGGGGAGGTATTAATACAATACAATACAATACAATACAATACAATACAATACAATACACCAGGTTGAAAGAGACCTTCAAGATCATCGTGTCCAACCCATCAACCAATCCATCCCACCAAACAACTAAACCATGGCACCAAAGCACCCATCAAGTCTCCTCCTGAACACCTCCAATGAAGGTGACTCCACCACCTCCCCAGGCAGCCCATTCCAATGGACAATCACTCTCTCTGTATAGAACTTCTTCCTAACATCCAGCTGAAACCTGCCCTGGTGCAGCCTGAGACTATATCCTCTTGTTCTGGTACTGGCTGCCTGGGAGAAGAGACCAACCTCTGCCTGGCTACAACCTCCCTTCAGGTAGTTGTAGAGAGCAATAAGGTCACCCCTGAGTCTCCTCTTCTTCAAGGTGAGCAGCCCCAGCTCCCTCAGCCTTTCCTCATAGGGCTTGTGTTCCAAACCCCTCACCAACTTTGTTGCCCTTCTCTGGACACGTTCCAGCAAGTCAACCTCCTTCCTGCTCCCTCAACCCCCCTGTCCTAAAGGGAGAAGAGAAAGGAGCAAAGAAAGTTGCTGTTAGACTTAACCAAAACAATGCAGCCAAGGTCAAGCAGAAGCAAGTCAGTATCTCTCCAGAGTGAAGAGACAAGAAGAGAAGAGAGAATTGTTTTGGTACAACCAGACTTATGGTGGATACCTCTCAATGAAATTGTTTAGAATTATCTTAGTTTCACTTTTCACACCCAATAGTGATTTTATTTACATTTTACTACTTTACTGCTCAAGATCTGTGGAAAATTTTAAAGGCATAGCCTAAAGTTATGCCTACACCACAGAACTGCCAAAATAGCATTGTTTTAACTTGCAGCCAGTGTCAATGTTTGTGGCAATACCTGGCAGTGACTGCCTGAACAGCGTTCGAGACAATTATTTTTTTTTCTGTTAGACAAAACAAGTAAAATGGTACTGCACCATATAGTAAGTCAATAATTTGACTGTTGCTTTGGGCCAGTTAGGCATCTGATTTGCTGAGAGTCAAGGAAGTGAATTAATATCACAGAATTGTGGAATGTTAGGGGCTGAAAGGGAGCTCAAAAGCTCATCCAGTCCAACCCTCCTGCCAGAGCAGGATCACCTGGAGCAGATCACACAGGAACACATCCTGGCAGGTTTGAATGTCTCCAGAGTGAATGGAATAGAAATAGAATAGAATAGAATAGAATAGAATAGAATAGAATAGAATAGAATAGACCATGTTGGACCTTCAAGGTCATCACATCCAACCCATCAACCAATCCAACCCCCTAAACAACTAAACCATGGCACCAAGCACCCTATCAAATCTCCTCCTGAACACCTCCAATGATGGTGACTCCACCACCTCCCCAGGCAGCCCATTCCAATGGATAATCACTCTCTCTGTATAGAATTTCTTCCTAACATCCAGCCTAACCCTCCCCTGGCACAGCCTGAGACTGTGTCCTCTTGTTCTGGTGCTGGCTGCCTGGGAGAAGAGACCAACATCCCCCTGGGCAGCCTGTTCCAGTGTTCTGTCACCCTCACAGGGAAAAAGTTCTCCATCTGGTTTCCATGGAACTTCCTATGCCTCAAATTCCACCATTGCCCCTTGTGCTATCACTGGGCATCCCCCAGCAGAGCCTGGCTCCTCTTGTCATTCACCAAGTTAACCACAAAGCCTACACACATTCAGGATCTGAAGGATACAGTGGATGTTTTCAAAAGTATCTTTCTCTATACACAGAGATTTTTTAAGAGGCGTTTTCTCATTTATTCGAACATGTTCCTTTGAATGTTAAGGACTCCAGTTTCTTCAGTGGCAGTCTGCCCTATGAGGGATTAAGCTATGTCCTGGTCTTTCTTGTGCAGTGTTGGCTATTATACAGGCATTATGGTTGGCATCCTTTGTAGCTAAGAGCCTGATCCTCTCCATAGATTCATCTCATTGTTTAGCATGGAAGCCCTCTTATATTATTGTTGGTTTGTTGTTTCCACACACCCCCTCTCCCTCCCCCCCCCCCCCCCCCCCCCCCAATTTATTTTCCCACTTAATTCGAGCTTGTATATTTTTGAGCAATGAGAAAGCTGGATGGCACCATGGATGGGAACTTTAAAATTCTGAGTAGCAGGTCCAATCAGAGCCTTAGGAATATGTCTGTGAAATTTGTAGTAGTGGAGGAAAATTACATATTCACAGAGCGGTTACTCAAACCCCCCTGCTGTGATTATGCACATCCTTGGTCTTTGATTAGCAAATGACAGGTTTCAGGCAATCACAGGAAAGGGAATGGCCCATTATGTGGTTATTTGTGAATTAACTTCAACAAATCAGACCTCTGTAATCAATCAGAATGCAAGGAAGTGGGTGCATTTTGAGGAAAGCAATAGTAAAATGATTTCAGTAAAGTAACAACCCTTGTGATCAGAAGTGATTGATGAATCTTTCCTGAGTTTTATTCCATTTTAAAAAACCAAAATCTTCTAAGAATGAAGAACAAGAGGACACAAATCTCAAGATGCACCAGGGGAGGTTCAGACTGGATGTTAGGAAGAAGTTCTCCACAGAGAGAGTGATTGCCCATTGGAATGGGCTGCCCGGGGAGGTGGTGGAGTCACCTTCATTGGAGGTGTTCAGGAGGAGATTTGATAGGGTCCTTGGTGCCATGGTTTGGTTGATTAGATAGTATTGGGTAATAGGTTGGATGCGATGATCTTGAAGGTCTCTTACATCCTGGTCTAATCTATTCTATTCTATTCTATTCTATTCTATTCTATTCTATTGCATGGAGAATCGCAACTTAAATTTTAGGTCAAGCTACACATAAATGTTTTGGGGAGTTAGAAAAAGCTGTGCCATTTTTGCCAGCTCCACCTACCTGGCCACATATGCAGAAGACCAGAGATGTTAGTTTCATTGTGGAGGACAAGGGACCATGGTGGAAGTTGAGGCACAGGAAGTTTCATGTAAATATGAAGAAATCTTTTTTTTCCCTGTGAGGGTGACAGAACAGTGGAACAGGCTGCCCAGGGGGATTGTGGAGTCTCCCTCTCTGGAGATATGATGAACTCACGTGGATGTGTTCCTGTGTAATCTGGTGTAGGTGATCCTGCTCTGGTGGGGGGGGGTTGGACTGGATGAGCTTTCGAGGTCCCTTCCAGCCCCTGAAATTCTGTGATTCTGCGATTCTGTGTCTCCTTCTCTGGAGACTTTCAAAACCCATTTTGATGCATTCCTGTGCAGGATACCCTGGGTGATCCTGCTCTGGCAGGCAGGGTTGGACTTGATGATCTCTTGAGGTCCCTTCCAAACCCTAAAGTACTGTGATACTGTGATTGTTAATTCAAAGTGTAAGATACACAGTCTAAGGATGTTACAACTAAAAGGGGTGCAGGTGGAGAATTAATAAAAATTGAAATTGTTTATTAATTTAAAAATCCTGACCCCGGGTAACATATACAAAGTCAGTAAAATATTACATACAGGTTCGTTGCTGGGTTGCACAGTATCCCCAGGGTACAGGATGAGGAAAAAATGGCTTAAAGATCAGTATTTGGAAAACGATTGAATCCACCAGCAGCATATTGCCCTCACTAACAAGAGAAGGTATTCCCCAGAGACTGTAGGCAAGTTTGAGATATCCTCACAACACTGGTTCCAGTTGTGGGAAGTCCTCTTGGTGTCTCTACTTCTCAAGACCTCGTACTGGAACTGCCATGTGTGATCCACACATGTGGGGGAGAAAATCCCAGGAAGAACCTCTCGTGCTCTCTAGCAGACCCATTTTGTATCAGCTCATGGCCCTAGTGTCCTGTGTTGTGGATGCCACAGATCATTATTCCACATGACAAAAAGGGCAAGAAACTGATCAGCATCAGGGTGTGCATTGTCCAGGCATGTGCTGGCCCAGGGGTCTGCCCCTGACATGTGACCTGGGGGAAGAGGCCCAGGGTGTCAGCTGACATAGCCTTGAAAGAGGGGAGCTGCCATCCTCCTTAGCCCTTTTCCCACACTTCTGATCTTCACCTCCATTCCAGCTCCACAGGGGCTGTGTGAGGGGTTTTACATGCATTGCCATGAAGGTCTTGAGATTGCATTTTGTGGTGGGATGTTCTCACAGAGAAGAAACCATTCCCATTGGATATCTATGGGAGGGTTTTTTTGATTTTATGTCACACACTGAGTTTATTTTTCCTGAAACTGTAACATGAATGAAAATTCCAAATAGGAACTTGATCAGCTAGGCAATAAACAGGTATTTTTAAAGGTTAATTTGGTATTGCTCTTTTCCTTCATTGGCCTTTTATATATAAGATCAAGGGACTTGTCTGCTCTGTCAGCTTCTCTCTAATCTTCATGAGGGTAGGGAGACTCTACAGAGGGACTTGGATAGACTGGATCCATGGGCAGCATTAACAGGAAGAGCTTTAAAAAGGCCAAGTGTCAGGTCCTGCACTTGGATCACAACAACCCCAAGCAATGGGGCAGTGTGGCTGGAAAGCTGCTGGCAAAAACAGACCTGGGGGTGCTAATGGACAAGCAGCTGAAGAGGAGCCAGCAGTGTTCCCAGGTGGCCAAGAAAGCCAGAGGCATCCTGGCTGGGATTAGAAATGCTGTGTCTAGCAGGAGCAGGGAGGGGATTGTCCCCTGGTACTCAGCTCTGGGGAGGCCACAACTCAAGTACTGTGTCCAGTTTTGGGCAGCTCAATATAAGAGAGATGTAGAGGTGCTGGAGGCAGTGCAGAGGAAGTCAAGGTATCTTTGAAGGGCCTGGAGAATAAATTTGATAAAGAGTGACTCAAGGAGCTGGGGCTGGTTAGTGTGAAAAAGAGGAGGCTGAGGGGAGACCTCACTGCTGTCTACAGCTAACTGAAAGGAGGTTGTGGAGAGGCTGGTGCTGGTCTCTTCTCCCATATAATTAGTGATAGAACAAGAGGGAATGGCCTCAAGCTGTGACTGGGTAGGTTTAGACTGGACATTAGGAAACATTTTTTCATGGCCAGAGTGGTCAGGCATTGGAATGTGCTGCCCAGGGAGGTGGTGGGGGCACCAACCCTGGCTGTGTTTAAGGGTGGTTCAGTTGTGGTGCTTGGAGATATGGTTGAGGGGTGACCCTTGTAGAGTAGGGTTCTGGGTTGAACTTGGGGATCCTGAGGGTCTTTTCCAAATTGAATGTCTCTGTGATTTGTGATAGTAATTCACGGTTGCTAAGCACTGTGAGGACTGTATTAACTAGTCTGTTGCTAGAAGGCTGGCTGTTCTCCTCAAGAATCTATGGGTGAAAAAAGTTTGATGATCAAGTGGAAACATAATACGGCAAACTTACCTAGTTTGATTATTGACACTCACACAACAATTGCTAAATACCATCATGCTAGAGTCAGAGTGGGTGGAGAGTGGCCAGGCAGAGAGGGACCGGGGGGTACTGGTTGATTGTAGGCTGAACATGAGCCTGCAGTGTGCCCAGGCAGCCAAGAAGGCCAATGGCATCCTGGCCTGGATCAGGAAGAGTGTGGCCAGCAGGAGCAGGGAGGTCATTCTGCCCCTGGACACTGCACTGGTTAGGCCACACCTTGAGTCCTGTGTCCAGTTCTGGGTCCCTCAGTTTAGGAAGGATGTTGACTTGCTGGAAGGTGTCCAGAGAAGGGCAACGAAGTTGGTGAGGGGCTTGGAACACAAGCCCTGTGAGGAGAGGCTGAGGGAGCTGGGGTTGCTTAGCCTGGAGAAGAGGTGACTGAGGGGTGACCTTATTGCGGTCTACAACTATCTGAAGGGAGGTTGTAGCCAGGCAGAGGTTGGTCTCTTCTCCCAGGCAAGCAGCACCAGAATAAGAGGACACAGTCTCAGGCTGTGCCAGGGGAGGTTTAGACTGGATTTTAGGAAGAAGTTCTACACAGAGAGAGAGATTGCCCACTGGAATGGGCTGCCTGGGGAGGTGGTGGAGTCACCATCATTGGAGGTGTTCAGAAGGAGACTTGATGGGGTGCTTGGTGCCATGGGTTAGTTGTTTAGGTGGGTTGGATTGGTTGATAGGTTGGACACGATGATCTTGAAGGTCTCTTCCAACCTGGTCTGGTCTATTCTATTCTATTCTATTCTATTCTATTCTATTCTATTCTATTCTATTCTATCATACTAAATATATCATTCATCATACTAAATACTAAATATTAACAATTACAAAATACTAGAAATGCTGTTTGTCATGTGGAAGGTGACTTAAATTAAAAGGAAAGTATGTCATAGGTTATTTCCTTGCAATCTTCACTCAGAAACGAAGGTTGCTTTATCTCCTTTCTCTCTTATTACCTTGTTCAGATTTTTTCTTAATTTTGTTAAATAAATACTGAAAACCAATATAAGGCATGCAAAAGCATTTATTTACCTCAGACCTTATGAGGTTCATCTTGGAAAAGCAGCCTTCAAGATGTAGCTGCTGGTAAATTATCTGCACTTTTAATGCAGGAGAGGCCTGCTTTTGAAGTCTCATTACCTTCCTATTTAGTGGTGCTGGCTATGGAGGGATCTCTGTGTTACTTTGAAGAAACGGACTCAAAGAGAACACCACCTTTGCTGATTTGATAGCCTTCAGCTATTGAAGCCACTGCACATCTGGTGCCTTTCAGCTTTCTATGTGATGATTTTGTTTAGCTTTTTGGTTTTGAGCTGTAGGGCTACTAGAAAGGTGGGATATATTGGCTTCAAGTGCCACATCCAATCCTTTGAACATCTCCAGCAACAGTGACTCCACCACCGCCCTGGGCAGCACATTCCAATGGCCAGTTACTCTTTCTGGGAAGAACTTTCTCCTCACCTCAAGCCTAAACTTCTCCTGGCAAAGCTTGAGACTGTGTCCTCTTGATCTGTTGCTGGTTGCCTGGGAGAAGAGACCAACCCCCACCTGTCTACAACCTCCTTTCAGGTAGTTGTAGAGAGCAATGAGGTCTCCCCTGAGCCTCCTCTTCTCCAGGCTAAGCAACCCCAGCTCCCTCAGCCTCTCCTCATAGGGCTGTGCTCCAGATCCTTCCCCAGCCTTGTTGCCCTTCTCTGGACATGGTCAGTTGTCCTTCTTAATGTCCTTCTTAAATTGAGGAGCCCAAAACTGGACACAGTACTTAAGGTGTGGCCTCACCAGTGCTGAATACAGTGGGCAGAAGGACTTTCCTACTCCTGCTGGCCACACTATTTCTGATGCAGGCCAGGATGCCGTTGGCCTTCTTGGCCACCTGGGTGCACTGCTGGCTCATGTTCAGCTGCTGTCAACCAGTACCCCCAGGTCCCTTTCTGCCTGCAATAATGGAGGCCTACTATTACGTAGAACAGAGATAGTGTATCCTACCATGTTATTAAATGCATTAGTTCAACTACAGTTTGCACTGTGCCAAATGTAACTGCTAGATCCAATATCCTTCCAGATTCTTTTGTGTAGGACAAGACTGCTTCAATGTTTAGGCTCTAGAAGTGTGATTTCATTTTTAAATACAATGCTAAAGTAAGTTGTTCCTCCTTTGTGTTAGAGTCTGTGCACAAGTTATGTTACGGATCTGTATGTTCAAATAGCTGAAAAACACATTTAAGGCTCACAGCGTCACAGAACTATTGTGTCTGGAAAAGACCTCTGAGATCATCAAGTCCAGCCTATGACCTAACACCACCACATCAGCTAAACCATGCCACCAAGTGCCACATCCAATCTTTTCTGAAAGACCTCCAGTAATGGCAATTCCACCACCTCCCTGGGCAGTCCATCCCTGTGCCTAATCAGCCTTCCTGTGAGGAAGTGCTTCCTAATATCCAGCCTAAACCTCTCCTGGCACAGCGTTGCCTGGGAGAAGAGCCTAACCCCCCACATGACTACAACTTCTTTTTAGGTCCACTCTAAGCCTCTTCTTCTCCAGGCTGAACACCCCCAGCCCCCTCAGCCTTTCCTCATTCAAGTTCCCTCCAGCCCCCTCATTGCTCCCCTCTGGACTTGCACCAACACCTCAATACCCTTCCTGAAGTGAGGGGCCCACTGTCATCTGTTGACCAGAATAACGAATTTCTCACATATGAATATAAGTGAAATTAATTCTGCCTGTTTATATTAGAATGATATTCATGGAGGCTCTAATAAAAATTACAGGTAATGGCTGATTGCCTGTAAGCCATTACCTTCACTGTAGTACAGGCGGCTTGCAAAATGTCTTTCTTTAACCACAGCTGGTAACTAAGCACCACACAGGTGCTCACTCAGTGTCCCCCATGCTCAAGCCCCTTGCCCAGTATGATAGAGGAGGGACTCAGAAGAGTAAAAGTGAGAACATTAATGGGTTGAGATAAAGACAGTGTAATATGTTAGTTAAATGCTAGCAAAGCAAAACAGGATGTTCATTCACTACACTCCATCAGCAGGCAGGAGTTCAACCATTTCCGTTAGAGCAGAGCTCCATGACACCTGACAGTTACTTGGGGAAGACAAATGTCCTCACTCTGAACATTATCCACTTTCTTCTTCTTCCCTCAGCTTTATATGCTGGGCATGATATCATATGGTATGAAATATCCCTTTGGTCATCTGGGGTCAGCTGTTCCAGATGTGTCCCCTCCCAACTTCTTGTGTGCTCCCAGCCTGCTTGCTGGTGAGGTGGTATGGGACGCAGAAAAGGCCTTGGCTCTGTAAGCACTTGTTCCCTGTATTATCAAAATAGGTTTCAGTGCAAATCCAAAATACAGCCCCCTAACAGCTACTGTGAAGAAGACTAACTATATCCTTGCCAAAACTAGCACATACAGTAAGAATTGTCTATATTTTTTTTCCCTTTGTGGATCTTTGCCATGGTTTAGTTGTTTAGGTGGGTTGGATTGGTTGATGAGTTGGACGTGGTGATCATGAAGGTCTCTTCCAACCTGGTCTATTCTATTCTATTCTATTCTATTCTATTCTATTCTATTCTATTCTATTCTATTCTATTATTTATATCACCCCAGGGCCCTTATGGGTCCTTTCCCAAACAGCAGAGCAGTTGGGGTTCAGTGCTGATATTCACAGAAGATGTTCACAGAGTTGGGAAAGTAGCATGAGCACTAGTCACGTGAAGCTGTAGGTTTGGAAGAACAACTCTTGACTGGAGTGTCACTATGCTACTTTTGAGAAGGGCAGCACAGAAAAGCTGTATGAATTAGTCTGTCCTTTCATGAGACTCTCTTCAGGACTGTTAGAAAGCCTGTAATTCATAGCTTTTAGTCCTAATAATAGCATCCTCCTGTGTTTCTTTCAAGCCCTGTTTCACCAGGTGGACTATACTCATAAGGACCCCGTACTTCTACCACTATGACTCATACTGCTGTTGGTCACAGTAAAAGGGAGTGTGTCCAGAGAAGGGCCACAAGGATGAGCAGAGGGCTGGAGCTCCTCTCCTATGGAGACAGACTGAGAGAGTTGGGGCGGTTCATTCTCAAGAGGAGAAGGCTCTGAGGAGACCTAATTGTAGCCTTCCAGTATCTGTAGGGGGCTACAAGAAAGCTGGGGAGGGACTTTGACAGATGTCAGGAAGTGATAGGACAGGGGGGAATGGAACAAAACTAGAAGTGGGGAGATTCAGATTGGATGTCAGGAAGAAGTTCTTCCCCATGAAGGTGGTGAGACACTGGAACAGGTTGCCCAGGGAGGTGCTGGAAGCCTCATCCCTGGAGGTTTTGAAGGCCAGGCTGGATGTGGCTGTGAGCAACCTGATGTAGTGTGAGGTGTCCCTGCCTAGGGCAGAGGGGTTGGAACTAGATGATCCTTGGGTTCCCTTCCAACCCTTACAATCCTGATTCTATGATTCTAAGGTCTAAGACATACTTCATTTTCAAACTCAGAATGCATCCAGATTAAGCCCATGTCAGTGGCATGAACGAGTGACAGCATTTGTAGTTTTAAATATTCTTTCTTTGTGTTTTAGTGTTGGTGCTTTATTAACTTAAAAACATTTGGAGTATTATGTGTTGTAGGTTTAATTACATCTAGCATATCAGTCCAGCATGACTGACTTCTCTTCTATCAGTGTTCGTATTAGCATGTCTCCAGTGAATACATGTTCTGTAGATAGATTGTTAACCACAAGGAGAAATGTAGGAAGCATCACAAAGGCAAAATTGTTTTATTGTAGCACATTGCAAATATGGATAGTCAGAAAGGGACCTGGGGGTACTGGTTGACAGTAGTCTGAACATGAGCCAGCAGTATGCCCAGATGGCCGAGAAGGCCAAAGGCATCCTGGCCTGCATCAGAAATAGTGTGCCCTGTACTCAGCAATGGTTAAAACCTTGAGCATTGTGTCCAGTTGTGGGCCCCTCAGTTTATGAAAGATGCTGACTTGCTGGAACGTGTCCAGAGAAGGGCAACAAAGCTGGGGAGAGGTCTGGAGCACAGCCCTGTGAGGAGAGGCTGAGGGAGCTGGGGGTTGCTTAGCCCGGAAAAGAGGAGGCTCAGGGGTGACCTTCTTGCTCTCTACAACTCCCTGAAGGGAGGTTGTAGCCAGGCAGAGGTTGGTCTCTTCTCCCAGGCAGCCAGCACCAGAACAAGAGGACACAGTCTCAGGCTGCGCCAGGGGAGGTTTGGACTGGATGTTAGGAAGAAATTCTTCCCGGAAAGAAGATTGGCCATTGGAATGTGCTGCCCAGGGAGGTGGTGGAGTCACCATCCCTGGAGGTGTTTAGGAAGTGACTTGATGGGGTGCTTGGTGCCATGGTTTAGTTGATTAGATGGTGTTGGATGATAGGTTGGACTCAATGATATCAAAGGTCTCTTCCATCCTGGTCTATTCTATTCTATTCTATTCTATTCTATTCTATTCTATTCTATTCTATTCTATTCTATTCTATTCTATTCTAATCTGCTTCTGCTGCATTGTTTTGGTGAAGTCTAACAACTACTTTTTCTCTGCTCCTTTCTCCCTTTGGGACAGGAGGTGGTGGGGCAGAGGGACAGCCCTCCTGATCTTTGACTGGGGGGGAGTTTTGTGCTGTTTCTTAATTGTAAATACCTGTAAATATTGTAAATCCTGTGTATTTTGTACATATTCATTGCATTCCATTGTAGAATGCAGTTCTGCCTGTAAATACAGCTTCCATGTGCTTCCAACTGAGCTGGTCTGGCAAAGTTAATGTCGGGGGAAATTTCAACCCACCACATTCTGCTGTTCATAAAGTCCTGATAGATTTGAGCTATTGTTTAAGCTTTTATGAAATTTGTCATTTCATAGTTCAAGAAAACATAAAGTGCTCAATATTTATATGCAGTAATGTGTCAGAGACAGATGCCAGTTTCACAGATCAGCTTTTTAGCTTTGTAGAAGGAGAGGGTTATAGAAAAACTTAATAAAAGAAATACAGGATTGTCACCATCCACAGAATCACAGAATGTGATTCACCATTATTCTTGGTGGTCTCCTAAAGTAGGCATTAACGCAGAATGTTTCCTAGTTGTTGCCATTTTCTCCCCCCGCCGTTCATGATAGCTTTAAAGGAATAACCTCTATATTTTACCATTTAAATCTTTTTCCATAGAAGGTTATCTACAGAAAAGGCAGAAGATTAATTTTAATCAAATGTGCAGTATTACATTACCAACTGAAGTTCACAATAAAGCTTGAGGGGGAAAAGAAAATCCTTCATCAGATGCCAAATGTGCACTTTGCTGTGAACGGGAAGAGCAAAGAGCTCTCCTGTTCTTCAGCAACACTAAACCCAGGGGCTCCAGTATACTGCAGCTGAACGCCTTGTAGAATGCAACATGAAAAGCTGCAGATTAACTGTATTTAGATGCACTGGTTTGATGTAACATCAGCTTGCCTGAATTAATGTCCTGTGACAAGCCCTCCCTTGAAAACCTTTAGAAGCAAACTGTTTCTTTGTCTACAGTTTTAAGCTTGGCTACAGCCTCTGGTAGATTCTGCATTGTTTCTCACATACTGGTTTTTGGACAAAGTTGAATCATCATCACTGAAGGACTAACTACCCAAAGGGTATAAACCCAATTGCTTTGACACTTCAGTGTGAGCATTACTGCGTTCTGTAAAGCAAGCAGGCAAGGGAAAGGCTCCAGAGACTTTCTTCTATTCATTTTTGTAATAGTTTTCTTGCCACGGGAGGCTTAAGAAGATTTGTACTGCTTGCTTTCTTTTCATTAGCAGTGAGTGCAATGCTGTTGGGTAAGTTAATGTGGGAGACTATTAAAAGGAAAGCACAGGAATGTGAAGAAAAATGTATTTTCTCATTAATCCATTTTAAATGTTATTTTTCTTGATTTATTCTGTATGAGGTGCAGAGAATAATAAAGTAACATGGAGCAGCTGATTATATTTTCAGTTCTCAGGGAATTAGAACCTAGCTGTAGTATGTTTCTTGAATGTGATTCTACTATGCTTCACTGTTTGCTGGCAGCAGTATGTTAACGTTCTTGCTATTAGACTGACAGTGCAACCTGATTGAATTTTCAACACAATCATACTTCCTGTCATGAAATGTAATAGTCTTTGGTGATTTCTTTGTATTTCCCTGTGCAGCAAAAGCGTCAGTCTCTGAGCCTTACTTTGACCACGGTGTTGCACGCACCTTCCACACTTCAATTACTGTTCCATTATCTTACTTTGTTTTCATTCAAAACGTGTTTGCTTTGATGGAAACTGAGCAGATTGGTGGAGAAAACCCCCAAATTTGTCAAATGGATTTATGCTTTCTTTGCATCAGATGCTATTTGCATCAGATTCAAATTTTGCTCTGTACAGAAGCACTTCAGTAGCCAGTTTTGTGTGTCGTGACAGTGAATGTGCAAATCTGTTTATTGCTGTGTAGACACAGATAGCAGCTTTAAAAAAAAAATTGATACCCAAACCATCATTATGGTTATAATTCTCCCCAAGCCCCTGAGCTCTTAAAATTTGCTACAAACAAGGCAGATTAGGTAATGAATGCAAAATAGCCTTAGAGAATAATCCTTTTAGATGGCGAGTAATACAGTTCAAAATTGATATCTGATGGATTGATTGATGATAGCTCATGCAGGACACGTGCTATGAAGAATAAACCTGACCATAAATGTTAATTGTAATTAAAGGATTACTGTATTCCATATCTCTGAAGTTGTTGATCATGCGGCTCAGCATTAGGGAATATAACCTTCTTCAAGATTTTGTTGTCTGGTGTGTTATGCATGTTGCTTATCTATCCCTTTGTCCTTCAGCACACACTTCAACTTCTCTTCTGGGATATAAGGAATAGAATAATATAAATCTATGATATATTAATATAATAGATAAAAGATAGAATAGATAACATATAATATATATAATCTATTATATATATAAAGAATAATTTATAATGCATACAATGTATGTAATAATGGGATATAAAAGTATTATAATAACATACAATAATATTAATGCTGATAAGTCAGGTGAAGCACTTCTGTAGGCATTATATATATATATTTCAATATTTTTTCAGGAGGGTAATTGTTCTGTGCCTGGTAGACTGGCAGTTCAAGATCTATAAAGCAATTCTTGGTGAAATGTATTACAGGGAGTTTGGTGTATTTGTTTTTAATGCCAAGTTTTATTTGGTTCGGTTTATTTGTTTGTTTGTTTTCTCTAGACAGTCACTAGTATACACTTTGACATTTTGAAATATTCCAGCAGAGATAACTGTTGATAGATGTAACTCAGCATATTAATAGAAATCACATTACCTCCGGCCACACTTGTCAGCAGCTCTATTCTTTTGATTCCCAGTTGCCCAAGAGCTGTAGCTTGGAGCATTGTCAGTATGTGATATCATTAATCAAGAAACCAGTTACATTCTGGTTTATTTTTATTTACATGCACATGACTACAAATTACAGCGGCAGAGTTATTCATCCCTCAGATGCATATAGTCCCTGCTTGATGGTTTACTTGTGTTCTATTTGTGGTGTTTTAATAAGACAGAGACATGATTCACTGGGAGATAGCATAGATCACAGCCTAAAATTGGCCCTTACTGATAAGAAATTGTCCAGGAAAGTAAAGCTCCTTTGTTAGAGAAGCACTTGGCTCTCAGATTATTGTTATTATTATTACTACTATTGCTATTATTATGATTGCTATTAGTATTATTACAATTATTATTACTATTATTACATAATATACTATAAAGTATGCCTTTTCCCATAGGTGACATTAATAGTATTTGATTTTTGTTAGCAGCAATAGCTCAGCAATGATTTGGGAAAGAGCTTCTTGTCGTATCTGAAAGTCTGCCGGGTTGTGATGCACAGGCAGTTAGTTTGCTGACCAAATGGAGGAAATGCATCAGATAGGTCTTGTCCCCTGGCAAATTAGTCAGAATGTATCTGGATAGATTAAGTGAGCATACATACATACATACACACATACAAGCAGCACGTGAACACAGTTTTTGAAATTTAACATGGTTAATCTGTTGCCCTCCTTACGAAATGTGCATTAGGGCTGTCAGAGCTATTGAATTCCTTTGCCTTTTTCCATTTCCTTCCATTGTGTGCATTAATCCATCTTCATCGTTTATGCTGTGGTAAGCAGCACTACAGTCAATATCAAGTCGCATCACTGAAGTCAATGCCAACATTTAGCACATGAACAAAGTCAATTTATCACGGTTTTGTCCTTATGCAACAGTTCAACTGCAATGTGGAAAGCAGAGGGAGAAGATAGGATTGCTACACTGATCCAAACTTGAAGTTTTGGAGCCATCCCCTGTAGAGATGGGCAGTGACACAGAGGTGCTTATACTGAAAAAGAATTCAATATGATTCTGATTCACACCACCTTTTTATACATTTTAAATACTTTTAAAAAACATTTGACTAATAAAATGCAGTGTGGGACCTTGAGACTGCTATTTGTAAGCTAATAAATGTGATAGGTGTGTTTCTGTCCAGAGAAGGGCAGCAAGGCTGGTGAGCAGTCTTGAGCACAAGCCCTGAGAGGCTGAGGGAGCTGGGGTTGTTTAGCCTGGAGAAAGGAAGGCTCAGGGGAGACCTTATTGCTCTCTATAACTACCCGACAGGAGGTTGTAGCCAGGAGGGGGTTGGTCCCTTCTCCCAGGCAACCAGCAACAGAACACAGTCTCAAACTGCGCCAGGGGAAGTTTAGACTGGAGGTGAGGAGAAATTTCTTCACAGGAAGTATCATAATATCATAGTATCATAGTATCAGTCAGGGTTGGAAGGGACCACAAGGATCATCTAGTTCCAACCTCCCTGCCATGGGCAGGGACACCCCACACTACATCAGGCTGGCCAGAGCCTCAGCCAGCCTGGGCTTAAACACCTCCAGGGACGGGGCCTCAACCACCTCCCTGGATAACCTATTCCAGGGCTTCACCACTCTCATGGTGAACAACTTCTTCCTCACATCTAGCCTGAATCTCCCCAACTCCAGCTTCATTCCATTCCCCCTAGTCCTATGACTACCTGAGATCCTGAGAAGTCCCTCCCCAGCCTTCTTGTAGGCCCCCTTCAGATACTGGAAGGCCACAATGAGGTCACCTTGGAACCTTCTCTTCTCCAGACTGAACAGCCCCAACTCCTTCAGTCTGTCCTCATAGGAGAGGTGCTCCAGCCCTCTGATCATCCTCGTGGCCCCAAGTGATATTGGCCATTGGAATGTGCTGCCCAGGGAGGTGGTGGAGTCACCATCCCTGGAGGTGTTCAAAAAAAGATTGGATGTGGCACTTGGAGCCATGGTTTAGTTCTCCTGAGGTGTTAGGTATTAGGCAATAGCTTGGACTTGATGATCTCTGAGGTCTTTTCCAACCTGGTTAATTCTATGATTCTGTGATTCTGCAATTCTGTGGGCTTTTTCTTTTTCTCCTTGTAAAGGACTTTGCTAAATACAGTTTCTTATAAGACACGTTCTATAAGGAAAAAAAAATCATTTGCATAGCCTTTCGGCAAAATACAACCTGTAATATTTTTTTGTAGAGTCTATTTTTAACAGCCTCCAAAGAACTCTGATCAGCTTTTCTTTATTCACTCAATTCCCATTGAGTTCAATAGACCTTTTCCTGATTAAAAGAGCTAGTAAGCAGCCTTGAATAGAGTTGGCTTATTCAAATGCAAGCAAATCACAGGGGAGCGATCTAGTTATTACACTCAGAAGCCTAAGATCTCCTGTGGTATTTGGGTGCCAAAAAGATGGGGCATCTACTGTTTTAGAACTATTTGCTGTTTTGACAGTGTGGCTTCAGGCTACACTGCACTGGATCAACCCTTAATTTTACATAACCAGTAATGAAATGTTGCTGCTTGGCTGCCTCTCTTCACATGATTGAAAGAGATTAACTTTGCTTAACATCACTTTAAATTAATTCCTGATTCTCCTACCTGCAATCCTACTGACAATTTTCAAAACATGTGCCTGGGATTTTCCTTCTTCCTGTAACATAGTCCTCATTACAGCACAACAAATTAAGAGCTACTCATCTTGTCAAGTGGTATGACTCCCTGAAAGACGATGAAGAAACCTGCATGTACCACAGTGTGTCTGAGGAGAGAAGGCTGAACAATTCTGAACAAGGATAGAGAAGCATGTGCAGTGGAATGGGTCTTTGAAACAACTGCAGACCAAACTGTTTAGATTGCTGAGTATGCAAGAGAAGTATAGTCAATTATGACAGTGTTCTCAAAGGTGGCTGGATAAGCTTTTTATAGAATGTGGTGGTTTGAGCCTTAACTGGGAGTTAAGAGCTCAGATGGGGGCAAGGCTGAGAATCTCTCCCCCACTGCCCCCTCCTCCCTCCCAACAGAGAGGGAAAAAAAGGAAGGAGCAAATCCACCAAACAATAATTTGGAGTCGGTTTGGAAGTAGAGAGGGGAAGAGTTTTCTTTAAACAATATATATATAACAATAACAGGTAAGGTTCACAAGGGCAAGGAACAAGGATGGATAGGAAGAGGACAAAAAAAGAATAATACAAAACTGGTCTCTCCCTGCAGAGGCACGGAAGCAGCAGGGAGAAGGATCAGGCCCAACCACGTGGCAGAGGAGCAGGAAATCAGCCACAGTAGCTCTCATCCAGGGGAGGCAGGAGCCAAAAGGAGAGCTCATCGCTGCAATGCCCTGATTTTTATACCCTAGCTGGGCAGGGAGTGGGGACTGGAACAGACTCAGCTTCCCAGGTGGAAAACGCCCTGCAGGGTGTGCAAAGTACCCGCAAGCCCTCCCCCCTGCTTTGTTTCTTTGTTTTCAGAAAGGACATTAACCCACCACAATAGAATCACAGAGTTGTTAGGGTTGGAAGAGACCTCAAGGATCATCAAGTTCCAACCCCACTGCCATGGGCAGGGACACCTCACAATACATCAGGTTAATCACAGCCACATCCACCCTGGCCTTAAAAACCTCCAGGGATGAGGCTTCCAGCACCTCCATTGTTCCAGTGTCTCACCACCCTCATGGGGAAGAATTTCTCCCTAACATCCAATCTGAATCTACCCATTTCTAGTTTTATACCATTCCCCCCAGTCCCATTACTACCTGACACCCTAAAAAGTCCCTTCCCAGCTTTCTTGTCCCCCTCCTTCAGATATTGGAAGGCCACAGTAAGGTCTCCTTGGAGCCCTCTCTTCTCCAGACTGAACAGCCCCAACTCCCTCAGTCTGTCTCCATAACAGAGCAGGTCCAGCTTTCTAACCATCCTCAAGGCCCTTCTCTGGACATGTTCCAGCACCTCCAGATCTTTCCTTTGTTTATGTCAGCATTTAGATAACACTATTTATGTAGATAAGATATTATCAGATTAAGGTGAGCTTTCTAAATTTCCTATTGACCCTCATCTGTTGTAGGATGAGATCTGATTTGTATTCTGTTGAAGTAGGTGATTCACCGTTAAAACAGGGACTTTAAATTTGTAGCTACAGTATGAGCATGCTGAGATTTCAAACTTCTGTCAAGTGCTCCTATACACATCTATTGAATACTCTGGCAAAAGCTGCCTTTCCTGACTTACATATTTCACTTAGGCAATTTTCTCATAAAGAAAAGAAGATCACAGAACCACAGAAACATTCAGGCTGGAAAAAACCCTCAGGATCACCAAGTCCAACCCAGAACCCTACTCTACAAGGTTCACCCCTTAACCATATCCCTGAGCACCACATCCAAACCACCTATAAACACAGCCAGGGTTGGTAAATGATAAATGGTGAATCAATGGTTGCTCTGTTAATAAGAAATCAATGTGGGCTGCTGAAATTTATGTAGACAGGATATTGAGGAGAAATGTTAGTCAAGGATGCTATTTATTAACATAAATATATATATAGATATTTATATATATATTTAATGTACACAGTTCAAACCCATAAAATTTATTAGGTTAAGAAAGCTTGAAAACCAAAGTGTTTATTGAATATAGTAGGATTTTGTTTTCATTGCCTTTGGAGCTGTCAAAGGTATGAGTGGAATTTGCTGTGCAAAGAGAAGTTTCATCAAGGAATTAATTTTCTACACCACATGAGAGAGAGGCAGTGAAAACCTTTATAATGAAAGGTTTACATTACATGTGATGCTTCTTGAGTGTACAGTATTGTACTGAAAAGAGCTCTTTCAAATGCGTTAATTTGCTCTGGGCTATTTTGCTCTGTTGCCATGAGAAAAGAATGCTACAAAAAAGAGAAATTGCTCCAGCATATGGGATGCTAACTGTGTCTTTGAGAATAAGAAAGTTCTTTGTACAACTCCTTTTTATGTAACTTTCCCTCTTCCCAATACTGGCCCAATCAGCTCTTGAGCCCATCTGAGGCTTTCCATTTCAGAGCTTCTCCTCATCTTATCAGGGATTGGAACAGGTTGCCAAGGGAGGTGGTAGAGTCACCATCCCTGGAGGTGTTCAAGAGCTGTGTGGCCATGGCAGTTTGGGATGTGGTTTAATGGCCATGGTGGTGTTGGGTTGAAGGTTGGACTGGGTGGTCTTAGAGGTCTCTTCCAACCAAAGCAATTCTGTGATTCTATGATTCTGTGATTCTAATCCTAGTAGTCGATTAGGACAAAAGGTGTTCATTGCTTTTATGAACAATCCTGTGCTTTCCAGGCTTTGTTTTGAAGTCTGCTTGGAGACTACCCTTTCTACATATATTCATCTTTTCTCTCTCTGCTTCTCTATCTTTCTTGATGCTTCCTCCAGCCAGTTTCTCCTATCTTCTTTTCCTTTCCCTAGTGCTTTATGTAAGAGCAGCTATTGCTGCACATTATTCTGTGGTACTATTATGTGCTGTGGACATAATGAATAACTTACAGACATATTTTACAGACCTAACATTTAGGATCCAGTTGTTCTCATATTTGCTTTACTGCGTGACAGAAGCAGTGCAAATAAAAATGGGAATGGAAAGGATTGATATGTGGTTGGACAAAGGAAATGCTAACCAGCACTGAAATCAAAGCTGGAATATGTTTCCCTCTCATGAACCCAAGTCCTTTTCATGAGATGAACAGATGATGCACATTTCCAGCATGATGGCATTTAACAACTCCAAGTGCTGGGTTCTGCACATTGGCCACAACATCCCCATGTAGGCTGGGGACAGAGAGGCTGGAGAGCAGCTCAGCAGAGAGGGACCTGAGGACACTGGTTGAC
Source organism: Colaptes auratus (assembly GCA_015227895.2). Classification (NCBI taxonomy): domain Eukaryota; kingdom Metazoa; phylum Chordata; class Aves; order Piciformes; family Picidae; genus Colaptes; species Colaptes auratus. The sequence goes on from CM037637.1 coordinate 38,447,928, forward strand.
AGCATCTGAACATGAGCCAGCAGTGTGCCCAGGTGGCCAGAAAGGCCAATGGCATCCTGGCCTAGATCAGAAATAGTGTGGCCAGCAGGAGCAGAGAACTCACTCTGCCCTGTACTCAGCACTGCTTAGGCCACACCTTGAGTCCTGTGTCCGGTTCTGGGCCCCTCAATTTAAGAAGGACATCGAGACACTTGAATGTGTCTAGAGAAGGGCAACGAGGCTGGGGAGAGGTCTGGAGCACAGCCCTGTGAGGAGAGGCTGAGGGAGCTGGGGGGTGTTTAGCCTGGAGAAGAAGAGGAGGCTTGGGGGAGACCTTACTGCTCTCTACGACTACCTGAAAGGAGGCTGTAGCCAGGTGGGGGTTGGTCTCTTCTCCCAGGCAGAACAAGAGAACACAGTCTCAAGCTGCACCAGGGGAAGTTTAGCCTGGAGGTGAGGAGGAAGTTTGTCCCAGAAAGTGTAATTGGCCATTGGAATGTGCTGCCCAAGGAGGTGGTGGAGTCACCAGCCCTGGAGGTGTTCAAAAAACCATTGGAGGTGGCACTTGAAGCCATGGTTTAATTGTCAGGAGGTGTGAAGTATTAGGTAATAGGTTGGACTCAATGATCTCTCAGGTCTTTTCTGACCTGGTTGATTCTATGATTCTATGTGTATGTGTATATATATCTCATGTGAAAAACACATACATCATATACTTTAAATATGTATTATCCAAGAACAATTGCTGACTAAGAGTAATTGTGCTCGTACGGTTCTAGTTCCACAGCGAACTTCTCTTTGTGGAAAACCGATACAGTTAGGTCTGACAAGCCTGAATAGTTGGTTTCATGGGAACTTTGAGAACTTTAATTCAAAGCCTTATGTCAAGCAGTCAAACAGCTCTAGCTGCATTCCCAGATCAACAGACACCTCTCACAGGCTTTCTTGAAAGATATGAGCAAGGTGTTTATCTGTGATAAGTCTTTATTGCTTCTGATATGGGAGGTCCTTGGTGACCAGCCAGAGAATCGTTATCTAAGTCATTTGTCCTGTTTGAGCATCTTTCATGACTGCTCTGTTGAACTCAGCAGATTTATATTCTTCAGGCTCGATAAGTGGTTTATTGATCAGTTTTCTTCCTATGAAGAGAGAAAGCAGTAGAACAGTATAATCTGTGCTGCTTTTGCTTGTGCTGACTGAGAGTAATGCAACAGAATGCACTTATTTATTTTGTGAAGCTTCCACAGGCTAGCCCTGAAGGCTTACATTTTAAGGTCCATTTAGCATGCTCTGTTTATCTGTTCATACTACAACTGATATCCTTTTTATCAAAGACTATTTTTCCTGTTGTTGTGTAGCCTTTTTCTTAGTTGTTGTTGCTTTTTAAAGTAGAGAACTGGGATGGTATCCTTTAACACAAAAGGCTCTTGAGTTTCCCTGTCATTGGATTGACCTCTTGGATGAAACAGCTGTGTAAGTCTTTAACCTCTGTAGATGTGCACCCTCAGCAAGTTTGCTGATGACACCAAGCTGTGTGGTGCAGCAGACACACTGGAGGGAAGGGATGCCATCCAGAGGGACCTTGACAGGCTGGAGAGGTGGGCACAGGCCAACCTCATGAGCTTCAACAAGACCAAGTGCAGGGTCCTGCATCTGGGTCGAGGCAATCCCAGGCACAAATACAGGCTGGGCAGTGACTGGCTGGGGGAGCAGCCCAGAGGAGAGAGACTTGGGGGTGCTGGTGGACGAGAAGCTCACCCAGGAGCTCTCAATGTGCACTTGCAGCCCGGAAAGCCAATCAGATCCTGGGCTGCATCAGGAGAAGTGTGGCCAGCAGGTCAAGGGAGGTGATTCTCCCCCTCTACTCAGCTCTGGTGAGACCCCACCTGGAGTACTGCGTCCAGTTCTGGAGCCCCTATTCCAAGAGGGATCTGGAGGTGCTGGAGCGTGTCCAGAGAAGGGCCACGAGGATGATCAGAGGGCTGGAGCACCTCTCCTATGAGGACAGACTGAAGGAGTTGGGGCTGTTCAGCCTGGAGAAGAGAAGGCTCCGAGGTGACCTCATTGTGGCCTTCCAGTATCTGAAGGGGGCCTACAAGAAGGCTGGGGAGGGACTTTTCAGACTATCAGGGAGTGATAGGACTAGGGGGAATGGGATGAAGCTGGAGGTGGGGAGATTCAGGCTAGATGTGAGGAGGAAGTTCTTCACCGTGAGAGTGGTGAAGCCCTGGAATGGGTTGTCCAGGGAGGTGGTTGAGGCCCCGTCCCTTGCGGTGTTTAAGACCAGGCTGGACGAGGCTCTGTCCAGCCTGATCTAGGGTAGAGTGCCCCTGCCCATGGCAGGGGGGTTGGAACTAGATGATCCTTGTGGTCCCTTCCAACCCTAACTGAAACTATGAAACTATGAAACTATGTACCTTTTAAATCAATAAGAATAAAAAGAAAGAGCATTAATGTGCTTTAATCACTTGAGAGGGCTTCTGTTCATGAGGTTGGCAAGTGTCTATGACTACTCAAGCAGTCGTAGAATCATAGAATTGTTAGGGTTGGAAGGGACATCAAGCATCATCTAGTTCCAACCCCCCCTGCCATGGGCAGGGACACTTCAGACTAGTCCTGGTGGACAAGAAGTTTTGCCTGGGACAGCAATGTGCCCTGGTGGCCAAGAAGGCCAATGGGATCCTGGGGTGCATTAAAAGGAGTGTGTCCAGCAGATCAATAGGGGTTCTCCTCCTGCTCTGCTCTGGTGAGACCTCACCTGGAATATTGCATCCAGTTCTGGGATCAGAGGGCTACAAGAATGATGAACAGAATGGAGCACTGCCTGATGAAGAGAGGCTGAGAGCCCTGTGGCTGTTTAGTATGGAGAGGAGAAAACAGAGGGGATTTAATCAATGTTTCTAAATATCTGAGGGCTGGGAGTCAAGAGGGAGGGGACAAGTTCTGCTCAGTTGCACCCTGGGATAGGACAAGGGGCAATGGATGTAAAGTACAGCACAGGAGGTTCCACCTCAACATGAGGAGGAACTTCTTTACTGTGAGGGCCACAGAGCACTGGAACAGGCTCTCCAGAGAGGTTTTGTGTAGGAAAGCAGAAAGTATCTATGGAAGGTTTTAGGACAAGAAAGAACAACAGGCCACTGATACTGGAAGGATGGCTTGATGATAAAGAAGAGCTGACCGTGGTAAACAACCTGAAGTGTGAGACAGGAGGACACTTGCCTCCATGCTGGAGAAGATCAACCCTGATATGGGATGAAGATAACAATGGACAGCTGCATATCAAAGGAGCAAACTCAATTAGCAGCAGTGGTGCAAGAATGTCAGGGAATTGCTTACCCTGCTCGATTTTTCCTATATAAGCTGCTTGTTCTGTACCAATAAACGATTCCTGCTTCACCAACAAGGGACTTCGTGCATGCATTCTGACCGTTTTGGGGTCGTCTTCTCTGGAGACTTTCAAGACCCATCTGGATGCATTCCTGTGTGACCTGCTCTGGTGGGAGGGTTGGACTCGATGATGTGCAGAGGTCCCTTCTAACCCCTAGCATCCTGGGATCCTGTGAAATAATTGCTAGATTTCTGTCAAACTATTTCACTGCCCAAGATCCTTGGGTCTAGGGAAGATAAGGCTGATAGGTTGTAGAAAAGGCTGTTCCTATCCTACGGTTCTGAGGTAGATACATTACAGTTGTAACAAAGGAGACCAGAAGAATTTCTTTGCACGCTCTGATATTTCTTCTAAGTTATGCTTTTAAGAATAAAGTAGTCCCCTGAAAAAAAATTACATGAGAACTTTCTGGCTGGAAGAAGAGAAGCACGACCTTTTCATGTGGCACATAGACACTGAGGATATGGATGGCAGCTGGGGAATCTGCTCCAAGAAAAACTAAGACAGCAAATAGCAGGACAGGTTTCTGGCACTGTTACCAGTCCTGAACGAATCTGTTTGATTAGCTGTTAGGTATATTAATTAACATTTGTTTATTCTTCAATCAAGCCATTTTCCTCCTGATATATCAGAGGATCTTTTACTACATATAACAAGGAGACTTGTTATAAGTCTCCTAGGAATAGAATAGAATAGAATAGAATAGAATAGAATAGAATAGAATAGAATAGAATAGAATAGAATAAACCAGGTTGAAAGAGACCTTCAAGATCATCATGTCCAACCCATCAACCAATCCAACCCACCTAAACAACTAAATCATGGCACCAAGCACCCCATCAAGTCTCCACCTGAACACCTCCAATGATGGTGACTCCACCACCTCCCCAGGCAGCCCATTCCAATGGGCAATCACTCTCTCTGTGTAGAACTTCTTCCTAACATCCAGCCTAAACCTCCCCTGGCGCAGCCTGAGACTGTGTCCTCTAAGAAACATAGAAACTTCCCTTAAGTTGACATTTGTTGCCTTCAGATTTCTGTTTCCAAATTTCTTTGAAAACCTTAATTTTCTACAGAGTCTCTAAAATGCAATCAATCTAAAATGCAAACCATCTTTAATTGCTTTGACTTTCAACAGAGGTATCTGATCATGTTATTTCCTGAGCCTTTGTTACGGCATCATCCCAAATGTGAGTGTTTCAGATCATGGCACAAACTAAATAAATCTCAACCCATTCTGTCTGCATCTTTAATAGGATATGTTACTAAGATCTATTGCTTCTCACGCATCCTCAGAGCCAGTGATCTCAAAAAGAACTTCTGCAGTTATTCTTTTAAGTGACACAGAGCCTCTGTGGTTAACTGTTAGTCAAAGATCATTGTTAACATAATTTGCATGGTTCTCCACATTGGCCACAGCAACCCCATGCATTGCTACAGGCTGGGGTTAGGGTGGCTCTTGGCCACAGCAACCCCATGCATTGCTACAGGCTGGGTTCAGGGTGGCTGGAGAGCAGCCAGGCAGAGAGGGACCAGGGGGTACTGGTTGATGGTAGGCTGAACATGAGCCTGCAGTGTGCCCAGGCAGCCAAGAGGGCCAAGGGCATCCTGGCCTGCATCAGGAACAGTGTGGCCAGCAGGAGCAGGGAGGTGATTCTGCCCCTGGACACTGCACTGGTTAGGCCGCACCTTGAGTCCTGTGTCCAGTTCTGGCCCCTCAGTTTAGGAAGGAGGTTGACTTGCTGGAAGGTGTCCAGAGAAGGGCAACGAAGTTGGTGAGGGGTTTGGAACACAAGCCCAATGAGGAGAGGCTGAGGGAGCTGGGGTTGCATAGCCTGGAGCAGAGTGGACTCAGGGGTGACCTTCTTGCTCTCTACAACTACCTGAAGGGAGGTTGTGGACAGACAGAGGTTGGTCTCTTCTCCCAGGCAGCCAGCACCAGAACAAGAGGACACAGTCTCAAGCTGTGCCAGGGGAGGTTTAGGCTGGAGGTTAGGAAGAAGTTCTCCACAGAGAGAGTGATTGCCCATTGGAATGGGCTGCCTGGGGAGGTGGTGGAGTCACCACCATTGGAGGTGTTCAGGTGGAGACTTGATGGGGTGCTTGGTGCCATGGGTTAGTTGTTTAGGTGGGTTGGATTGGTTGATAGGTTGGACACGATGATCTTGAAGGTCTCTTCCAACCTGGTTTATTGTATTATTGTATTAGAGCAAACATTGTCTGAAAAAGTGCAGTCATTTAGATGAGACTGAAAAGTATAATGTCCTGAAATAGTTCTGGTTTAGATCAGATCAAAAGAGCATCATCATCAATGGCAAGTACAGATTTAGTATCCACAACAGAGGTGTCCTATGGGCTGAGGTTCCAGTTATGTGTGCTGTGGTCATGTCCGAGATGGACCTTCATGAGTAGCCAGATTACAGCATTGATTTTTCAAGGCTTTTTGCTGTTTGTCAATTCTGAACAGATGGGTATTCTTTACATTATTATTACAGCATTGTTTGTCAATTCTGAACAGATGGGTATTCTTTGCATATACTTGTTTCAGGAAGAAAAGAGCTTGAGTATATGCATGCTAGCCCTTGGACAAAACATAGAATCATAGAATCAACCAGGTTGGAAAAGACCTCAGAGATCATCAAGTCCAACCTATTACCTGATACCTGCCACCTCAGGACAACTAAACCATGGCACCAAGTGCCACATCCAATCCTTTTTTGAACACCTCCAGGGACGCTGACTCCACCACCTACCTGAGCAGCACATTCCAATGGCCAATTACTCTCTCTGTGAAGAACTTTTTCCTCACCTCCAGCCTCAACTTTCCCTGACACAGCTTGAGACTGTGTCTTCTTGTTCTGTTGGTGGTTGCTTGGGAGAAAAGACCAAACCCCCACATGGCTACAGCCTCCTTTCAGGTAGTTGTAGAGAGCAGTAAGGTCTCCCCTGAGCCTCCTCTTCTCCAAGCTAAACACCCCCAGCTCCCTCAGCCTGTCCTCACAGGACTGTGCTCCAGACCCCTCCCCAGCCTCGTTGCCCTTCTCTGGACATGTTAAGTGTCTCAATGTCCTTCTTAAATTGAGGAACCCCCAACTCAAGGTGTGGCCTAACCAGTGCTGAGTACAAGGCAGAAGGACTTCCCTGCTCCAGCTGGCCACACTATTCCTGATGGAAGTCAGGATGCCGTTGGCCTTTTTGGCAGCCTGGGCACAGTGCTGGCTCATGTTCAGCTGCTGTCTGTAATTGCATTGCTTCTGTCTGATGCGTGCTGGTGTCTGGTGGTCTTTATACAGTCCTAATCCTTCAATTATTGCCACAAGATTTCTGTTGTGCTTACCTCTGGAGCTGCCTGCCTGTTACTGACAGGTTTGTACTCCCAATGTGCAGATCCATTAGTTCCCGTCTATCACTTTACACAAATAAATAAACAAAACCTTAATGTAGTACTGGACTAGGCACAGTTGTACATCTCCAAATAGGTCGATAGATTTGCATACCTTTTGGTTTCCATGGTGTAGATAGGAGGGGCTTTTTTTCCCATTTCCTCTGTTAACTTTTGAGCTCCCCAATGAACAACCTTCATTGGAGGTGTTCAAGAAGAGGCTTGATGGGGTGCTTGGTGCCACGGTTTAGTTTTTCAGTTGTTTAGGTGGGTTGTATTGTACTGTATTGTACTGTATTGTATTTAGGTGGGTTGGATTGGTTGATGGGTTGGACATGATGATCTTGAAGGTCTCTTCCAACCTGGTGTATTGTATTATTATTGTATTATTGTATTATTATCTATAAATGGCTCGGTTCCTGGCTTCTGATAGTTTCATCGTGTTTCCTCCTGATGGATTTTGACAAATACACAGGAATTTTCAGGATGAAAAGCATGGATTAATATAATGGTATTATTTTTTCAAATAGACATTATACCTGCTTGATTTCTGGTTTATACTTATTTTGAATCCAAGTACCACATGGTTTAATGCTTCCCTGGCATTTTAATAGCACTTTGGGACTGTGTAGTCCTGGTTATAATCCATGCAATTCACTTTATCCTTTCTTTTATGACATGCTGCAATCACAGTAACAGTCTCATTTCTTAGTTATATATGTTGCATAAATACCACCTTTTTATATATGAGAATCACAGAATGTTAGGGACTTGGAAAGGACCATGAAAGAGCATCGAGTCCAGCCCCCCTGCCAGAGCAGGATCACCTAGAGCACATCACACAGGAACACATCCAGGAGGCTTTTGGATATCACCAGAGAGGGAGACTCCACAACCCCCTTGGGCAGCCTGTTCCAGGGTTCTGTCACTCTCACAGGGAAAACATTCTTTGTCATGTTTCTATGGAACTTCCTGTACCTCAGCTTCCACCACTGCCTCTTGTGCTGTCATTGGGCATCACCCAGCAGAGCCTGGCTCCGGCCTCTGGGCACTCACCCTGCACATCTTTATCAACATGAATGAGGTCACCCTTCAGGCTCCTCCTCTCCAGGCTACAGAGCCCTCAATTCCCTCAGGCTCTCCTCATAAGAAAGATATTCCAATCCTTTAATCATCTGTGTGGCTCTGTACTGGACTCTCTCTAGTAGCTCCCTGTCCCTCTTGAACTGAAGGGCCCAATACTGTACACAATATTCCAGATGCAGCCTTACTAGGGCAGAGTAGAGGGGGAGAACCTCTGCCTACCTACTAACCACAGCCCTTCTAATCCACCCCAGAATGGCATTGGCCTTCTTGGCCACAAGAGCACACTGCTAAGTTATGAAAGCTTAGGACAATCCTCCCCTAAAACAGGAGACCAGGAGATATTTTTTGGTATTATTTTTCCTTTGAGATGTGTAGTTTCTTCTCCTGAGTAGAAGAGCTCTGTTCAGACTTACTGTAAAGAGTGTGATGCCATCAACTCTTCAGTTTCTTTGGAACATGATAAGAAGTGTGCACATTGCCTGTGACCTTTTAGGAATGCACGTTGACACAATCACTTTGTTCCTTCCTCTGCCATAAAGGCATCATTGTCATCCACAATAAAGATCATGTTGGTAGAGCCAGAATCTCACTGTTTTTGTATACCTCTGAATTTCACACCATTACATGTCAAGTATGTAAAACAGGATTTTTGTTGGTGTGTTAGTACTCCTGGAGGAAACATCCTCGTGAGTACCAAAAAAAGGCCAGTTTATATATTAGAAAAATGGTCTGTCTCTCTTTCAATGGGTAAAAAATGTCCTTCACTTCCATATCCGAAACAGGTTCAATATTCCTGTTGCTATTAATAGGAGTTAAGTACCTTGCTGTGGTGGGTTGAAATTTCCTCCCCACCACAACATTAACTTTGCCAGACCAGCTTAGGTGGAAACATATGAAAGCTGGAATTACAGGCAAAATTGCAGCCTACAATGGAATGCAATGATTATGTATAGAATAGAATAGAATAGAATAGAATAGAATAGAATAGAATAGAATAGACCAGGTTGGAAGAGACCTTCAAGATCATCGTGTCCAACCTATCAACCAATCCAACACCACCTAAACAACTAAACCATGGCACCAAGCACCCCATCAAGCCTCCTCCTGAACACCTCCAGTGATGGTGACTCCACCACCTCCCCAGGCAGCCCATTCCAATGGGCAATCACTCTCTCTGTGTAGAACTTCTTCCTAACCTCCAGCCTAAACCTCCCCTGGCACAGCTTGAGACTGTGTCCTCTTGTTCTGGTGCTGGCTGCCTGGGAGAAGAGACCAACCTCTGTCTGTCCACAACCTCCCTTCAGGTAGTTGTAGAGAGCAAGAAGGTCACCCCTGAGTCCACTCTTCTCCAGGCTATGCAACCCCAGCTCCCTCAGCCTCTCCTCATTGGGCTTGTGTTCCAAACCCCTCACCAACCTTGTTGCCCTTCTCTGGACACGTTCCAGCAAGTCAACCTCCTTCCTAAACTGAGGGGCCCAGAACTGCACACAGGACTCAAGGTGTGGCCTAACCAGTGCAGTGTCCAGGGGCAGAATGACCTCCCCTGCTCCTGCTGGCCACACTCTTCCTGATGCAGGCCAGGATGCCATTGGCCCTCTTGGCTGCCTGGGCACACTGCAGGCTCATGTTCAACCTACCATCAACCAGCACCCCCGGCTCCCTTTCTTCCTGGATGCTCTCCAGCCACTCTGACCCCAGCCTGTAGCACTGCATGGGGTTGCTGTGGCCAATGTGCAGAACCCGGCACTTGGATGTGTTCAATCTCCTGCCCTTGGCCTCTGCCCATCTGTCCAGCCTGTCGAGGTCCCTCTGCAAAGCCTCTCTGCCCTCCAGCAGATCAACTCCTGCCCCCAGCTTGGTGTCATCTGCAAATTTACTGATGATGGACTCAATGCCCTCATCCAGATTATCAATAAAGATGTTGAAGAGCATGGGGCCCAGCACTGATCCTTGGGGCACACCACTAGTGCCTGGCTGCCAGCTGGATGTGGCACCATTCACCACCACACTCTGGGTTCAGCCTTCCAGCCAGTTCCTCACCCAATGCAGGTTTTACAATTTTTACAGGTATTTACTATTGACAAACAGCATGAGAGCCGGGTCCAGAGACCAGGGAAGCTGTCTTTCTGCCCTCCCACGCCTGGTCCAAAATGGAGAAAGGAGCAGGGGAAACCTGCTGTTAGTCTTAACCAAAACAATGCAGCCAAGGTGAAGCAGAAGCAGGGTTGTTTTGGCACAACCAGTCTTATGGTAGAAATCTCTCCAATTGAATTGTTTAGAATTGTCTTTATTTCCTATTCCACTCCCAATAGTGATTTATTTACATTTTCCTACTTTTCTGCTCAAAATCTGTAACAAAACCTTAAAGGCATAGCCTAAAACTACCACAAGCTGCCAATGAAATGAAAGTATGCCTTTCACTCTTGTGGCAACATCAAAACCTTGAATAGCTTTTCAAATTGGAAAGCACATGCTCTGCTTTAACTTGCTGCCCTGAATTTTGTATTCTGCTGGTTAAGCAGCAGACCTACAATTATCTGATAGATGCTGTCCTTGACATTTCCTGGCTTATTTTTTGTCCTCAAGTGGAGCTCTGTGTTTTGCATGAGCTTTAGATAATCACGTAAACTAGCTGCATCAGTGAAGTATTTTTATGGCCAATTCAAATATATTGAGGGTTGCATCCATGAGCTGAAAATAATTTTTGCAAACCTTCTCATCTAATGTCTGTCTTCAGCTGATTTAAATTGTTCTCAAATCTCTCCCCTTCATCTTCTCTATCAAGGCAAAATCTATTTAAATTCAAACAGGCAGAAATAGGTGAACCACTTGGAATTTATCAGCAGAACTTTAAGTATTGCCATAATGTGTCATGTTTAATCCATACTTTTTTCTTGTTACCATATATGCATTGCACCCTCACTCCCACCTTGCATTTAGTATTAGATAACAAAAATAGATTGTGAGCAGTTCTGCTAGAGCAAGGCAATGGGACTTCTTTTCTTTTAATTGTAGCAGAATCATAGAATGGTCTGAGCCAGAAGGGACCTCCAAAGCTCATCCAATTCAACCTCCCCACTGTCAGGAAGGACATCCCCAACTAGATCAGGCTGCCCAGGGCCTCGTCCAGACTCACCTTGAATATCTCCAGGGAAGGAGCCTCAACCACCTCCCTGGGCAACCTGTTCCAGATCTCCACCACCCTCATAGGAAGGAACTTGTTCCTAACATCCAATCTAAATCTGCTCTGCTCTAGTTTGAAGCCATTGTCCCTCGTCATGTCCCTGCAGGCCTTTGCAAACAGTCTCTCTCCAGCCTTCCTGTAGCCTCCTTCAGGTACTGGCAGGCTGCTATTAGGTCTTCAGCTTCCTCTTCTCCAGGCTGAACACCCCCAGCTCCCTCAGCAGAGGTGCTCCAACCCCCTGATCATTTTCATGGCCCTCCTCTGGACCCTCTCCATCAGGTCAATGTCCTTCCTCTGTTGAGGGCTCCAGACCTGTACACAGTACTCTGGGTGAGGTCTCTCCAGAGAAGAGTAAAGTGGCAGAATCACCTCTCTGGGTCTGCTGGCAATGCTGCTTTGGATGCAGCCCAGGTTGTGATTTGCCTTCTGTGCTGCAAGCTCACACTGCCTGCTCATGTCCAGCTTCTTATCCATCAGTAGTGTTGAAAGGTTTGATGACCTTGGTGGTGAGGATTTCTGGTTTCTCTGAAAAAGCAAAGTGCACTCTTAAGGTGACTTAGAATCTCTCCTGAAGGGTTAATGCTGACCACTAGTGCATAACACTTTTTCTTAAGATCCTTGTGAATAGCAAAACTGTTTATCAGTTTTCTTACAGGACCAAAACACAGATTGATAGAACTGTCAGGTACAATAAATACTAGCCATAGATCTTACTTAATTCAGCTCAGGCCAAAACATTTCACATATAGTGTAGTGCCATAGGTTGTTCATATGTGGAACATTTTGCAGGTGACTATTTGTTTCTCTTCTTCAGCTGTCAGCCCAGAGACATCATCATACATCATTATCACTTTTAGAAATTACACTGGAACACCTTGAGCAGTGGTATACTTACTGGGCAGATACAAATGTCATGGATGGTAGTTACCTCCCTATAGAGTGTCCTAAACACATAGTTGTTGTTCTACTCCCGGTTCAGTGGCCATTGGGTGATGGATAAAGGCAGGAACGCTGTTGCCATATAGCAGTGAGATTCCAGAAATGCAGAGAGCAGAGGATCTCAGAAGCCCTCCCAGAAGTCCTTTATTTCTGTGTTGTAGAATCCCTTGCATTGCAGAGTCTCAGAGTCCCACTTACGGCAGAAGTCCTGGAAGCCCTTAGCAGTCAAAGCAGCTAACAGAAGTCCTGAGCGTATCCCCAGCAGCATCCCTACACCAGAGCCCTAGCCAGAAGAAGTTAACAGAAGCAGAAGTCCCTAGCAGCCCTAACCCCCCAGGCCATTCCTACCCTAAGTCCCTAACCCCAGTAACTTTTGCTCAGAGTGGCTGTTTCTAGACTCTGTTATCAATCCCTTAACCAGTAAAACCCAACCACATCTCTAAGCTAAAATCTTTTCCCCATGAGAGGTGCCAGCATGTCAAGGAGGTGGCTTCTGCAGCATGTTCCAACCCAAGGATGCTAAGTTGAGGCTGTTGTTCTTGGCCCCCATGGAATGTGATTGTTTTGCTCTAGGCAGCCTGCTAAGGAATTGGTCAGCTAAGGAACCCTGCACTCTGCACATGGCCAGCAGCTTCCTTCACAACAGTGGCTGCAACCCATAGGCAACTCATTTAAAGATTAAAATAGCTTTCCTCCTTCTTATGACATAAAGGGGAAACATACCCAAGGAATTTACATTCTCAGATTAGGTCAATTTCATATCTTTCAAGCTGAAAAAAAGGGGGGAAAAAACCCCAAACTCACAAAGAACAGCTTGTTCTCTAAATTGCTCACCTCTTAATTATCTGGAAGAGCACCAGGCACTGAAAGCCATGTTTCTGTAGGGATTTGGATGTTTGAAGACCCAGATAGCTACCTGTGGTTAAAAAGACACCTAGCTGCTTTGACAGGTAGAGAAGGAATTGCCGTTCAGTTTGTTGTTGGGCATCCAATTTAGCTCTTTTTGTTAATTATGCAAAGTGTTTATCTGCATTTCACAGAATCACAGAATTTCAGGGGCTGGAAGGGACCTCCAAAGATCATCCACTCCAACCCCCCTGCCAGAGCAGGATCACCTAGATCTCCAGAGAGGGAGACTCCACAACCCCCTGGGCAGCCTGTTCCAGGGCTCTGTCACCCTCACAGGGAAAAAAATTCTTCCTCATACTTACGTGAAACATCCTATGCCTCAACTTCCCCCACTGCCCCTTGTGCTGTCATTGGGCATCACCCAGCAGAGCCTGGCCTCATCCTTTTGGGACTCACCCTTTATATATTTATCCATATTGATGAGGTCACCTCTCAGTCCCCTCTTCTCTAAGCTAAAGAGCTAAAGCTCCCTCAGTCTCTCCTCGTAAGGAAGATGTTCCAATACTTTAATTATCCTCAAGGCTCTGTGCTGGACTTTGAAGCAGCTCACTGTCTTGAACTGAGGGGCCCAGAATTGGACACAGTATTCCAGATGGAGCCTCACCAGTGCAAAGTAGAGGGGAAGGAGAACCTCTCTTGACCTACCGGTCACAGCCCTTCTAATCCACCCCAGGCATTGGCCTTCTTGGCCACAAGAGCACATTGCAGGCTCCTGGCCATCCTTCCATCCACCAGGACCCCCAGGTTCCTTTCCCCTTCAGTGCTCTCCAGCAGTGAAGCACCTTTCACAGTTAAATTGTGTTTTTAAAATGTTCCTTTCATGCTCTCAATACAGAACCCCTTTCTGACCTCCTAATGTGTCTGAAGATCTGCTCCCTAATTCAGTCACTGAACTGTCAGGAAAATTGTATCCATTTGCTGTGTACTCTCTTGTACTCCAGCATACTCCAAAGACTACATTGCAGTGCAGCTTCCCATATCCCTGAAACAAACTGAAACACAATAAGTTGGCCATGGAGGCCAGCAGCATCCTGGGCTGGATCAACAATAGTGTGGCCAGAGAGACCAGAGCAGCAATTGTGACCCTGCTCTTAGCACTGGTGAGGCCAGACCATGATTACTAGGTTCAGGTTTGGGCCCCTCACACCAAGGAGGACACTAAGGGACTGGAGCATGCCCAGAGAATGGCCACAAAGGTGGTGAAGGGTCTGGTAAACAGGGCTGGTCACAGACAGCTGAGAGAACTGGGATCGTTTAGTGTGGAGAAGTGGAGGCTGAGTTGAGACTTTCTGGCTCTCTAGAACTCCATGAGAGGAGGCTAGAGTGAGGCAGGAGTTGGTTTGTTTGTTATAAAATGCTAGAACAAGAAGAAGAGGCCTCAAGTTTAATGAGTGGAGGGTTAGGTTGGACATGAGAAACAATTTCTTGTCTTCAGGAGTGGTCAGGCATTGGAACAGGCTGCCCAGGGAGGTGGTGGAGTCCCCATCCCTAGAGGTGTGCAAGAAGTGTGCAGAAATGGCACTTGGGGTGATGGGTTTATGGCCATGGTGGTCTTAGGTCAGTGGCTGGACTTGATGATCTCAGAGGACTTTTACATTCAAAAAGATTCTATGATTCGATCAATATTTCTTGCTTGCAGAAGTTCTTGTGCTGTTTATTAATTGTAAATGGAGTCACCATCATTGGAGGTGTTTAGAAGGAGACTGGATGGGGTGCTTGGTGCCATGGTTTAGTTGTTTAGGTGGTGTTGGATGATGGGTTGGACGCGATGATCTTGAAGTTCTCTTCCAACCTGGCTTATTCTATTCTATTCTATTCTATTCTATTCTATTCTATTCTATTCTATTCTATCCTATTCTATTTTTCTATTCTATTCTATTCTATTCTATTCTATTCTATTCTATTCTATTCTATTCTTTCTAGTCTAGTCTAGTCTAGTCTAGTCTAGTCTAGTCTATTCTATCTGTTCTGTTCTAGTCTAGTGTAGTCTAAATACCTGTAAATATTGTAAATCCTGTATATTTTGTACATATTCATTGCATTCCATTGTAGATTGTAGCTTTGCTTATAAATACAGCTTTCATTTGTTTCCACCTGAGCTGGTCTGGCAAAGTTAATGCTGGGGGGGGAAATTTCAGCCCACCACACCAATTGAAACCAGCAGATACCCAGCCTCATGCCACAGCAGAGATATGGCTCACTGTCCTGCACTAAAAGTGGAAAGGTGTTGAAATTGTCCTGTCTTTATCCACTCACTGTTAAATGTATGCCCAAAGATGAATAGGTCTTAGAAGGGGTGCGTAGAGAGGGTTAGTGAGTGACTAATGTCAGCCTTCAGCGGGCACATTAGATTACCAAGTAAAGATGGGTGAGGGCAGCTCAAGCAAGCTATTTCATAAAAGTGTGATTTGATTATGGCCAGGCTATGGCCCAGCTGGATGGCTTAAGAGAGGGTCTGAACAGTTTTTCCATTAATTTAAGTGGGAGCACAATCTTGTGCTGACCTGTAAGCTTTATCATTTATGGTTTGTACTTTTATTATTACAGCAAGCTGTTTGCCGAAGCTCAGAGGCAGAATCTCTATCTGTTATTATCTAGCCAGTATTTTATCTTGGCTTCTTGTTTAAACAGAAGCTTGTTTGTTAGCTGTCAAGCAGCTGTGCACTCAAGTGTCTAAAGAGCATTAGGGAAAAAAAATGCATTTAACTTTTAAGAAATCTAAATTTACTTCCTATGAGAAAATAATTCTGCTTTGAAGATTGTTGGTATGCAGTAGATTGAGCTGTTTCATTTTTTGTCAGGCTTTCACTTTATTTTTTAACAGCAAGATAAAATATCCACTGAAAGAGCAACCATAATGCAGTGGCACAGTATAAATAGATGACTTTCATCATGCACCGGTTTTAGAGATGTTCATCATTTAAACAATTATGATCCTTGACTTCTCGCCAATTAAGTTTAGTTGTCTAGGGACTGTGAATTTTAATGAGCGAGCTGAATGGTCTTTTGCAGATATGATCTGTTGGCAAGAATACAATCAAACAAGGAAAGGTTTAATCTCCTCTCCTTTTATTTTTTTTTAAGCAACACGAGAAAGATAATGGAATAAATTTAAGTGGCAGAAGAAACCCAAACTCTTTACAGAAAATGCTTTGTAGATTTATGTAGATTGGATACGTTAAAAAAAGAACAACTTTGCTTACTGCCCCTTGAAATCAGTGTGATAGGCTTAAAAGATACGAGGGATGTGAAGCATACTCATGAGGAAATTAAACTTAGAAGCAAAACGTGGCAAATAGCTGCTATGGTCTGATTATTCAGACAGCTCTAATGAACCTTTTCACAATTTTCTAGAATCATAAAGAAAAAAAAAATCAACAAATAAAAAGGAGTGGCATGAGATACCTGAGAAGGTAAACTGTCATCCAGGCATCTACCTTGCAGTGGACCAACCAGAACCCCCTTGGGGCTTAGAATTCAATTAGCTAAATTCCTAACGGCTGTCTCACAGGCTTGAGACTAGATAAAGCAACCAAGCTGTAAATCTGTGCAAGCTGCATGAAAGGCTACATAATGCAAACTGATTAGTTTAGGACTTGCATTAATGTGGCTGTGAATAAAAGTAGCCTGCTGTGGTAGTTTGAGGCTATGCCTTTAAAATGTTTCACAGATCTTGAGCAGAAAAGTAGTAAAATGTAAATAAATCACTATTGGCTATGAAAAGGGAAATAAAGATAATTCTAAACTATTCCATTGGAGAGATATCTACCTTAAGGCTGCTTGTACCAAAACAATTCCTTCTTCTCATCTCTTCTCTTCTTGCCTCTTCACTCTGGATACTAACTTGCTTCTGCTTGACCTTGGCTGCATTGTTTTGGTTAAGTCTAACAGCAACTTTCTCTGCTCCTTTCTCCCCTTTTGGACTGGGGGGGGGGGAGGGAGAGCAGGCATAAAAAGGAGAATCTAATAGCTTCTTGTGCTGTTTCTTAATTGTAAATATCTGTACATATTGTAAATCCTGTACATTTTGGACATATTCAATACAATGCAATAATAATAATACAATACAATAATAAAAACCAGGTTGGAAGAGACCTTCAAGATCATCGCATCCAACCCATCAACCAATCCAACCCACCCGAACAACTAGATCATGGCACCAAGCACCCCATCAAGTCCCCTCCTGAACACATCCAGTGTTGGTGACTCCACCACCTCCCTGGGCAGCCCATTCCAATGGGCAATCACTCTCTCTGTATAGAACTTCGTCCTAACAGCCAGTCTAAATCTCCCCTGGCGCAGCCTGAGACTGTGTCCTCTTGTTCTGGTGCTGGCCGCCTGGGAGAAGAGACCAACCTCTGCCTGGCTACAACCTCCCTTCAGGTAGTTGTAGGGAGCAAGAAGGTCACCTCTCAGTCTCCTCTTCTCCAGGCTAAGCAACCCCAGCTCCCTCAGCCTCTCCTCACAGGGCTGTGTTCCAAACCCCTCACCAACTTTGTTGCCCTTCTCTGGACACCTTCCAGCAAGTCAACATCCTTCCTAAACTGAGGGGCCCAGAACTGGACACAGGACTCGATGTGCGGCCTAACCAGTGCAGTGTCCAGGGGCAGAATGAGCTCCCTGCTCCTGCTGGCCACACTGTTCCTGATGCAGGCCAGGATGCCATTGGCCCTCTTGGCTGCCTGGGCACACTGCAGGCTTATGTTCAGCCTACCATCAACCAGCACCCCCAGGTCCTTCTCTGCCTGGCCGCTCTCCAGCCACTCTGACCCCACTGCATTCCATTGTAGATTGTAGTTTTGCTTGTAAATTCAGCTTTCATTTGCTTCCACCTGAGCTGGTCTGGCAAAGTTAATGTTGGAGGGGGGGAAATTTCGTGAGAGCTTAAGTTGTTAGACGCCTGTGAGCTGTAAGATTCTGTCATAACTAGTCAGGAGACAATAATCATGAGATGATAAAAAATACAGTAAAATCAGTCACCATTTCTTTTAAAGCTAACTATCCCTCATACTATCTTGCTCCTTATTTATGTACTGCTATTTTCTGCCTAGGTAGAGTACAAGCAGAATAAATTAATGTTCATGGTTTATCTACACTATTTCCTAAATGCCCACAGCCATGGAACACATAAATACCTATCACACCTTACATGCATTAAGAATTCAGAATCTAACAGTTTCTCTGCTTCTACGCCTGTGAAACCTGATATAATGTGGGTTATTTCTGTGGTAGTTTTAGGCTATGTCTTTAAAAGTGTTCACAGATTCTGAACAGAAAAGTAATAAAAATGTAAATAAATCACTATTGGGTGTAAAAAAGGGAAAATAAAGCCAATTCTAAACAATTCCATTGGAGAGATAAGGAACTTAAATTGGTTGTACCAAAACAATCTCTTTTCTCTTCTTGCTTCATTGCTCTGGAGACATACCAACTTGCTTCTGCTTGACCTTGGTTGCATTGTTTTGGTGTTAACATTCCTCTGTTCCTTTCTCCCTTCTTTTGTATGGGGGGCAGGGTGAGGGTGCAAAAAAGGAGAAGCTAGTAGCTTCCCCTGGTCCTTGATGAGGGGGGTGTCTTGGTCCGGAGAGGGAAAGAGACTCAGTTCTCTTGAATATTCCCGTGTTGTGAAATGAGAGGCACAAAGGAGGCCAAAATATCAACAGCCAGGCTATTTATTACATAAATAAAGTGGATGGGTCAGAAGGGGAGAGAGAGAAAATAGAGAGAAAAGACAGATTAGAGGAAAGGAATTATATTACCATACCCCTCATCCCACCCCGAGACAGTTTGAGTCTGTGGAGGAAAGGTGCTGCAGGAGATGTTTGGTCTGTAGAGGAAGAGTGCTGAGGCTTTGGCTGTAGAAGAGATGTGGTCCTCTGGGCAGCCTCTTCAGCTCCATGAGTTGCAGCAGGCGGAACTTAGGATGCGGAGAGAGGGTTCGGTCTGCTTCTTTCAGGCTCCATGGCCTCTTTTCTTCGGAGCCGCATTGCCCCAGGCTTTCCCTTCTCTCGAGCTTTCCTTCTCAGTGGCATTGTCCTTCTCCTGTGTTTTCCTTCATCTGTGTTTTTGGTTCTCCGTTTTTCTTCTGCTGAGCCAGTAGTTGCTCAAGCCTTTTATACAGTTTTTCAGTCCTTAGCTATGTGTCCAATTATTGTCCCTCAGGAAATCAGGGGCACGGAAATCATCCTTAGGTAAGTATCCAGGTATCGTTCCCCAGGAAATCTTTCTGGGTATTCCTGTGTGTTTGGGCAGGGGTCTGGAGGGGGGGGAGGAGGTAGGGGCCTCCACCTGCTCCTTCTCCATCTAGCTGCCCACACACTCATTGCACATCAGGAAACAGGTGGTGAATCCATTGTCTCACCATCCTCCCGTTCCAGGGTACTTGATGGGTGGAGATTATCTTGTCTTATGCATATTCCCAAAGGTGGCCTCGGTCCATGGTTGTGAGGCCAGCTTTGGTCCAGTGAGCAATGTTGTCTTTGCACCTTCCAAGAGTCCTTCCAGTGGCTCTGCCCAACACCCATCAGCTATTGTCTGGGCAAGCAGCAAGTGATTTTATCTTTGTTGAGTCACACTAGGAGAGGCAAGCTTTTAGTCTCTCACAGGGGGGTTCTTGTGCTGTTTGTTGATTATAAATATCTGTACATATTGTAAATACTGTTTATTTGTACATATTCTTTGCATTCCATTGTAGATTGTAGGTTTTACCTGTAAATCCAGCTTTCATTTGCTTCCGCCTGAGCTGGTCTGGCAAAGATAATGTTGGGGGGGAGGGGAAATTTCAACCCACCACGGTTTCTTTATACAGAGCACTACTATAATAGACCACCTGTAATCCTAGTTATAAAACCAATCCACTCTGTGTATGACAGACACTTAAGTGCTCATTTGGCTTGATTCAGATTTCCCTCAGTGATAATAGTAATCACTGGTCTGTGGAAGAGTCCTTGTCTCTGTGATATAGCAGACACTGTCGGAATACAGTAATTTACAGAATCACAGAATGTTAGGGACTGGAAGGGACCTCAAAAGCTCATCCAGCCCAACCCCCCTGCCAGAGCAGGATCACCTAGAGCAGGTCACACAGGAACACATCCAGGCAGGTCTTGAATATCTCCAGAGGGGGAGACTCCACAACCCCCCTGGGCAGCTTCTTCCAGTCTTCTGTCACCCTCACAGGGAAAAAATTCTTCCTCAGGTCTCCATGGAACTTCCTATGCCTCAACTTCCACCACTGCCCCTTGTGCTGTCAGTGGGCATCACCCAGCAGAGCCTGGCTCCATCCCCTTGGCACTCACCCTGTACATCTTTATCAAAATGAATGAGGTCTCCTCCTCCTCCTCTCCAGGCTACAAAGCCCCAGCTCCCTCAGGCTCTCCTCATAGGGAAGATGTCCCCTAATGTTAATGTGAAGAAAGAAGTACAAATCGTATTTCAACTTTCACAATTTTACTTTCACTCCCCAAACTCAATAGGGTTTGTTTGCAGTACTTTGGATTTCTTTCAGCACTGCTGTGACACAGTAAAATGTTGTTAATTTGGGGTTTTAACCTATGATTTAAAAGGAAAAGTTGCAATGTCAGTAATCTTTGTTGAGGATGACAGTTACCACTGCTGCACACCAAAATTTATTCTGACCTGTTGTTTGGATTATTTGTGTACTCTACTCCTGTTGAAGAGAAATAGTAGTCTCTGCTTCTTAGAGGAGTGCTTAGGCCATCAATATGCCATATATCAGCTGGGTATCTCAGCACTTTTTCACAGTATTTGGGGGAGTAAAGCACATAAAGATCTTTAACATCTTTATTGATGATCTGGATGAGGGCATTGAGACCATCATCAGTAAATTTGTGGATAACACCAAGCTGGGGGCAGGAGTTGATCTGCTGGAGGGCAGAGAGGCTTTGCAGAGGGACCTTGACAGGCTGGACAGATGGGCAGAGTCCAAGGGCAGGAGATTGAACACATCCAAGTGCCGGGTTCTGCACATTGGCCACAGCAACCCCAGGCAGTGCTACAGGCTGGGGTCAGAGTGGCTGGAGAGCGGCCAGGCAGAGAGGGACCTGGGGGTGCTGGTTGATGGTAGACTGAACATGAGCCTGCAGTGTGCCCAGGCAGCCAAGAGGCCTGCATCAGGAACAGTGTGGCCAGCAGGAGCAGGGAGGTCATTCTGCCCCTGGACACTGCATTGGTTAGGCCACACCTTGAGTCCTGTGTCCAGTTCTGGGCCCCTCAGTTTAGGAAGGAGGTTGACTTGCTGGAAGGCGTCCAGAGAAGGGCAATGAAGTTGGTGAGGGGTTTGGAAGACAAGCCCTATGAGGAGAGGCTGAGGGAGCTGGGGTTGCTTAGCCTGGAGAAGAGGAGACTGAGAGGTGACCTTCTTGCTCTCTACAACTACCTGAAGGTAGGTTGTACCCAGGCAGAGGTTGGTCTCTTCTCCCAGGCAGCCAGTACCAGAACAAGAGGACACAGTCTCAGGCTGAGCCAGGGGAGGTTTAGGCTGGAGGTTAGGAAGAAGTTCTCCACAGAGAGAGTGATTGGCCATTGGAATGGGCTGCCTGGGCAGGTGGTGGAGTCACCATCATTGGAGGTGTTCAGGAGGAGATTTGATGGGGTGCTGGGTGCCATGGTTTAGTTGATTAGGAGGTGTTGGATTGGTTGATAGGTTGGACACAATGATCTTGAAGGTCTCTTCCATCCTGGTTTATTCTATTCTATTCTATTCTATTCTATTCTATTCTATTCTATTCTATTCTATTCTATTCTATCCTATCCTATCCTATTCTATTCTAAAGAATTCAGTACAAATTACTGAAGATTTTTCACACAGGTAGTACTGAATTTTGGCAGAATTCATGGAGTTTGTCATTCATTAATGTGCTGCCCAGGGAGGTGGTGGAGTCCCTGTCCCTGGAGGTGTTCAAAAAAGGATTGGACGTGGCAATTGGAGCTATGCTTTAGTTGTCATGAGGTGTTAGGTATTAGGTAATAGGCTGGACTTAATGATCTCTGAGGTCTTCTCCAACCTGGTTGATTCTGTGATTTACAGAAATCCCAACCAGCCTTTAAGAAGAAAACTTCTAATTAATACAGGATTTGGGCAAATGGAAGCTATTTTGTTACAAAGCATTGACTGTGTATATATTGCATTCTTTCAGCACATGTAGAAAAATCAATTGAGAGGACATTAAGTGCTGTAGGCTTTTAAACTTTTGCATTGTTCCACTCACTGATTTTCTGTACCAGTGAATTATACATGTAGATGTATCTCATAGACTATTTCCCCCCCATAGTTCCTTAAAACCAATATTAATTTTTTTCCCATGTCTCTGGAACTCATTGTCTGCTACAAGTGTGTATCATCACTGCTCTCTTCCTTGTTAAGCTTTCTGATCAACCTACAGAAAAGTAATAAGAAATTAGAGGAAATATATCACTCCCCTGGCTTGGGGGAGCTGAATGTAGTTGTACACCCCTTATAATGAGGTGACATTGGGTGACGACTGAAGGCAGGAACCCTGTTGCTGTATAGCAATGAGATTCCAGAAATGCAGAGAATCTTGGAAGCCCTCCCAGAAGTCCTTTATTGCTGCATTGTAGAATCCCTTGCATTGCAGAGTCTCAGAGTCCCACGTACAGCAGACGTCCTGGAAGCCCTTAACAGTCAAAGCAGCTAACCTGAGCATATCCCTATCAGCATCAGTACTCAAAAGCCCTAGCCAGAAGTAGCTAACTAACAGAAGCAGAAGTCCATAGCAGTCCTAAACCACCCCAGGCCATTCCTGCCCTAAGTCCCTAACCCCCAGTAACTCTTGCTCAGAGTGGCTGTTTCTATACTCTCTGTTATCAATCCCTTCAGCAGTAAAACCCAACCACATCTCTAAGCTAAAATCTTTTCCCCCATGAGAGGTGCCAGCATGTCAAGGAGGTGGCTTCTGCAGCATGTTCCAATCCAAGTGTGCCAAGGCGAGGCTGTTGTTCTTGGCCCCCATGGAATGTGATTGTTTTGCTCTAGGCAGCCTGCTAAGGAATTGGTCAGCTAAGGAATCCTGCACTCTGCATATGGCCAGCAGCTGCCCTCACAACAGTGTCTGCAACCGAAATAGGATGCTGTTGCTGCACTCCATGTCCTGAGCCCATAAAGCACTAAGCATTCAGGCCATGTAACAAAGAAATTGAAATTGAATAACAGGAAGTTATTTCCTAAATACAAGTCCCCTTTACACTAATCCTTTTTCAAGGGAGATTTAATGGAGACCAGGGGTGAACTGAATTGAAAATGATGGGTTGTATCTCACCCCTAGCAAAGGAATCTAAGGAAGCATAAAAAAAGTCTAAAGCTACCACAAAGTATTTTAGAAGTGAATTAACACATTTGTGCTGTTATTAAATCTTTTCTTGTGTTGAAGTTTAGCATCATTTGGTATCGGGAAATCAGTCACCATGTGATGTGGGAAGGCTGGAGCAAACTGCAGATTCGGTGCATTGGAAAGTTCTTATTTACTTTACCCAATACTACAGCAAAAAAAGAGTAATGATGACCATAGACAGAGCTGCAGTGACAATGTGTGGCAAATGTGTTACTGTTTGAAGGGGGAACTTCAGCCTCCTTCCTGACTGCAAAATCTGTGAGTAATTACTATTGGGTACAAAAGGAAAAGAATGTTAAGGTCTATAGAATTCATTGGATTGCTAATGGGTGTACAGAGTGGAGGTAGAAACAGTTCTTGCTCTCTTTTCTTCTTCTGTCTCTTCTGCTTGAAACTTCTCTCTCTCTGTCCCATGGCCCTGACAGGGGATCTCCATTGTGACTACTGTGTGAGGCAGTAGTGAGGTAATTGTGACTCCTGTGTGAGGTAATGTGAAGGAGGGAGGGAGTGGGGCAGGAGGCGAATGGTGCCCTGGATCCATCCAGGGGGGTCTGAGGAGTTTCTGTGTTGCTTATAAATTGTAAATATCTCTGTGTTGTACATCTACTGTGTATTTTGTATATATTCATTGCATTTCATATTTCTAGATTGTAGTTTGCTTGTAAATAGAGCTTCATAGGTTTAGACTGGATGTTAGGAAGAAACTTTTCGTAGAGAGAGTGATTGCCCACTGGAATGGGCTGCCCAGGGAGGTGGTGGAGTTGCCATCACTGGAGGTGTTTAGGAGGAGACTTGACGGGGTGCTTGATGCCATGGTTAAGTTGATTAGATGGTGTTGGATGATGGGTTGGACTCGATGATCTCGAAGGTCTCTTCCAACCTGGTCTATTCTATTCTATTCTATTATAATCTATTCTATTCTATTCATTTGCTTCCATCCTAAACTGAGCTAAGTCTGGTGACTTATTTTGGGGGCATTTCTCCAATTTAGTTGGGGGATAAATGGCAAATGAAAACATAGATTATGTCCTCTGCTGAAGGTGAGGGAAGACATACACAGATCAAGCAGAGCGCTTTACTGGAGGAGATAAAACTACAGCCATTCCTCCCTTTCTGGTCTTCCTTTTTTCTTACTCTTGTACAATGTGTGAATGTCTTGTACCTTCTTGTTATTTTCACAGTGTGGGGGATATTTTACATACGTCATATGCAAATTCTTTGCTCTTTCTGTGCTGTCCGAAAACCAATAGTAGCCAGCTGTCAAAGCTTCATTCTTTCAGCAGACCATAGCAGCCCAGTTATGATTTTTAGTCTAGGAGCCTCTGATATTATCCTGTGCCTTTATTATCTAGGCTTCTGCTGCTATTGTATGCTTGAGGGCCCTTGCTACACTTTAGTCCCCTGTGCCCTGTCTTTGATGTGCAGAAGGAATATCACTCTATATCTTGTTAGCTTCTGGTATCAGATTTTTGATTTCTGAGGCCTGCAGAGCCTTCTTACCTGCTTGTTGGTCTAAGGAAAGGTGGAATACAGCCTGCACTCCTTGTAGCTTATCTCAGAATATGGAATAGAGAATTAACCAGGTTGGAAAAGCCTTTTGACATCATCAAGTCAAACCTATCACCCAACACCATCTTATCAACTAAACCATGGCAGCAAATCATAGAATCATAGAATCATAGAATCAATAAGGTTGGAAAAGACCTCAGAGATCATCAAGTCCAACCTGTCACCCAGCACCTCATGACTAACTAAACTATGGCTTCAGGTGCCACATCCAATCCTCTTTTGAACACCTCCAGTGATGGTGACCCCACCACCTCCCTGGGCAGCCCATTCCAATGGCCAATCTCTCTTTCTGTGAAGAATTTCTTCCTAATACCCATCCTAAACCTTCCCTGGTGCCGCTTGAGACTGTGTCCTCTTGTTCTGTCACTGGTTGCCTAGGAGAAGAGACCAGCCCCCACCTGGCTACCTCTTAGTTAAAGCTCCAACGTTTCAGAGGACCTTTGTCTTTCTATTTGGTTGTGGGTCACAGAACTAGTAATTTGGGAGTATTCTCTTAAAAACAGGTTTGTATGGGAGGGAATTATTCAGCCATTTGCTGCTGTTGGTGTCTGGGGTCATCTCTGCCTTTGTGACAAAGTTTGAGAGGACAGTCCAATAAACACGAGCTCTTGTGTCTGTTTCATTTCTTGTTGAAGTTGGTGATATTCTCGCACTGACTTCAAAGGTTACTGGGTATACCCTTCTGGGCACAGGCCTAGAAGAAAACCTAGTGAAAGAGGATTACTACTGGCTGCTTGGTACATTCATTCAATACATAGGGAGAGCTTAAATCAGCTGTTGCTGTGTTTCAGATGCACGCTAGCGAACTGCTAATGCTCCCAAGTCACACATACCAATTTAAGGTCAATGACACAGTGATTATGTGGCTTCTGAAATCCCTCCAATACATGCATGGTTTTGTGTTCTCTGTTAGGATGTCCATGAATTCATCTCAGTGAGTCATCTTCTATATCTGAGTAGTAAAGCAGAAAAACTTTTGGGGAGTGATGATGAAGGTATGGAAGTATGACCTTGTGAAGGTAACTGATAGGAAGTGGATGTTGTGAATAAATAAGAGGTTCTGTTCCATGTCAAAACATGCATCGTATGTTGATAGATCAGACAAATAAGTGTGCCTAGTTGTACTGAAATGTGATAATGTTTACACTGTTTGCTTGTTACTTATAAAACTGGGTTAACTGCACAGATAAAATGCACTTACTTTTTTTATGAGCCATGATAGCCATTTATGTCCTCTTCCCCTTACAAAATAGCTTAACTGTTTCAAACAACCCCAAAAAAGCCGCCACAAATCACTATTCCCCAAGCAATACTGGACTGCCTTAATTTATGACTCCTGACATTTCAGGCAGATTATCTCAACTTGTATCTCCCTATGCTTGTCTACATTGATTGCATTCTTTTCTCACCAACCTCTTATACAGATAGTGCACCATGCTGGGATGCCCTTGATTCCAGATTGGTGGTTTGATGTAGAGAAGAGACTTTGCTTTTAGTTAATTTGTTTAAATTAAAAGCAGGGGAAAATAGAAGAAGGGTCATTTAATAGCTTTTGTGGGGTTTTTTTTTGAGACTTTGCCTTTAATTAATTTGTTTAAATTTAAAACAGGGAAAAAATAGAAGAGGGGTCATTTAATATCTTTTTTTATTGACTGCTGATACATAAATCAGTATTCTGCTTCCTAGTGACCATAATGAGGAGGGGATAGGCTCTGTTCCGTTGCACCCTGAGATAGGACAAGAAGCAATGGGTAGAAACTGCAGCACAGGAGGTTCCACCTCAACATGAGGAGGAACTTCTTCACTGTGAGGCCACAGAGCACTGGAAGAGGCTGCCCAGAGAGGTTGTGGAGTCTCCTTCTCTGGAGACATTCCAGCCCCATCTGGATGCATTCCTGTGTGACCTGTGCTAGATTCTGTGGTCCTGCTCTGACAGAGGAGTTAGACTCAATAATCTCTATAGGTCCCTTCCAACCCCCAACATGCTGGGATCCTGTGATATGAGATCCTGTGTAAGGTGAGAGCTCCCTGTGGAACCAACATAATTGTGACAGGCTAGCATTACTTTCTGTGACTTAATGATTTCCTCTTGTCGTGAGTTTTAATGACTATCTGTTGCTTGATTTTTTTTAATTATAGAATTCATTATTTAATCATAGAAAGGTTTGGGTTGGAAGGGACTTCAAATGTGATCCAGTCAGGCCCCAAATAATGAAGATCATAGTTTTGATCTTCTAAGCACTTCGATGCAGAGGTATCTTCAAGCAAATAGTAGTTCCATGAAAGCAAGCTAAGCAATCTGTTTAGAATGCAAGTGACATGCTAGTTTGTGACTTAAGTATTCTGTTGTTCCAAGGAGTGAGATGTTCATTAAGGTGGCTTATCTCAGACACTCTTCTTGAAAGGTATTTCCACAGTGTGTAGTATAGAGAGAAGAGTAAGCTGTGTAGAATAAAAGGGAAAGCAAAATGTAGCCATGTTGCAGAGGAGCTTGTAAATAAAACTACTTCAGATTGAGCAAATGAGTAGGTAGAAGTAGCCTTACCAAAGTTAGTAGCATTCTTGGAAACTACATTGTCTCTAGAATTAGATTCTGTGAAAATGATGAGGGGGTTGGAGCAGCTTTGCTACAAGGACAACTTCAGCCTGGAGAGGAGAAGGCTTCAGGGAGACCTAATAGCAGCCTTCCAGTACCTGAAAGGGCCTACAGGAAGGCTGGAGAGAGACTGTTTGCTAAGGCCTGCAGGGACAAGACAAGGGGCAATGGCTTCAAACTAGAGAAAAGCAGATTTAGATTGGATGTCAGGAACAAGTTCTTTACTGTGAGGGTGGTGGAACACTGGAACAGGTTGTCCAGGGAGGTGTTTGAGGCTCTTTCCCTGGAGATATTCAAGGGGAGGCTGGACGAGGCCCTGGGCAGCCTGATCTAGTTGGGAATGTCCCTGCTGAGTGCAGGGAGGTTGGACTGGATGAGCTTTGGAGGTCCCTTCTGGCCTGGACCATTCCATGATTCCATGGTTCTAGAAAAAGCCAAGAGTACTCATGTAAATTAATCATGGTGTTTTGAATCAATATGGCTCAAAACTCAACATGTGGAAATGTTTCATTTACAACCCTGTTTTGGTTTTGTGTTTGTGGGGTTTTTTGTTTGTTTGTGTTTGGTGTTGGGTTTTGTTGTTTTTTGTTTTGGTTTTTTTGTGTCATTTAACAAAGATGCTACCAATATATAATTGAAAAGAAAAAAAAGAAGTATAAATACAAATCCCATCCCAAAAGAGATTTGAACTCCCACCCTTCAATGTGTGGCTGCTACTTTATTTGTTAGGCTATACAATTAAGCTTATATGCAAGGTGGAGATTTTTGAATGTTAATTTTACCACTGGAGGGAGCCCATATCCCATAGATGCTGTAGAAAAGAAAGGATTGGAATTTTAAAAAGGAAAAAAACAAAGGTGCACTTTTACAATATAATATTTTTTTTTTCTGGTGCTGACTTGAATGTGTGCAAAATTCCTGATGTGGCATTCCTTCCATGTAAGTGGTGCCACATCCAGCTGGAGGCCAGTCACCAGTGGCGTCCCCCAGGGATCAGTGCTGGGCCCCATCCTCTTTAATATCTTCATTGATGATCCCAAACAGAGAGGGACCTGGGGGTGCTGGGTGACAGCTGCCTGAACATGAGCCAGCAGTGTGCCCAGGTAGCCAAGAAGGCCAATGGCATCCTGGCCTGCATTAGGAATAGTGTGGCCAGCAGGAGCAGGGAAGTCATTATGCCCCTGGACTCAGCACTGGTTATGCCACACCTTGAGTCCTGTGTCCAGTTCTGGGCCCCTCAGTTTAGGAAGGACATTGAGACACTTGAAGGTGTCCAGAGAAGGGCAACAAGGCTGGGGAGAGGCCTTGAGCACAGCCCTGTGAGGAGAGGCTGAAGGAGCTGGGGTTGTTTAGCCTGGAGAAGAGGAGGCTCAGGGGCGACCTCATTGCTCTCTACCACTACCGGAAGGGAGGTTGTAGCCAGGAAGGGGTTGGTCTCTTGTCTCTAGTAACCAGCACCAGAACAGGAGGACACAGTCTCAAGCTGCACCAGGGGAAGTTTAGGCTGGTGGTGAGGAGAAAGTTCTTCACTGAGAGAGTCATTGGTCATTGGAATGTGCTGCCCAGGGAGGTGGTGGAGTCACCATCCCTGGAGGTGTTCAAGAGGGGATTGGACGTGGCACTTGGTGCCATGGTCTAGCCATGAGGTCTGTGGTGACAGGTTGGACTTGATGATCTTTGAGGTCTCTTCCAACCTTGGTGATACTGTGATACTGTGATAATGTGGAAATTTAAGAAGTGAGACAACCAGAGTTGTCTGTTTGGATAACAGCCCTCGAGCCTTTTCGATACAGAAATAACTTGTTAAAATCTACCTATATTGTCCTGTTTTGAGGCCAGACAGATCCTCTCTTGCCCCTGAAAGGGGCAAAAGGATGACACTCACACAAATGGACCGGAAATTGATGGAAAGTTTAAAAGGAAAAGCAATTATTGTTTGACAGGAATCTACAATGCATAGTGGCAAAGAATCCCAAAGTGTACAGAGTCCATTACAGCACACCCAAAGGCCTCCCAACACTTCCCTTCTCCCCACTTGAGGGTGTGCCCAAAACCCTCAGGGCTCTTTCTTCCCCCCTCCTTCCCCCACTGCTAGGCTGGTCTCAGGCTGACCAGGTCTGAGACTGCCCCTCCCCTTCTCCTCCTGGCTTTAGGCCCAGCCAGGCCTAAGAGTCCTTAAGATACTCCCCCAGCATTACCTGATAGGGAGCATCTCCCACGGGAGTAGAGAGGGAAGAAAGAGGAAGAGAATGACTGCAGATGGATTTATAGGGCACAGGATTTATGGGTATGAAATAGGCTGTCTCCTGTGTCCACCTTACTGGGTTGGACACTCAGGACACCGGAGGTGTAACTTATGTGGCAGCAACAGGAGGCACCCAGCCTAAATTACCATATATCAATAAAACCTACCTATAGCCTTTTCTATAAAGAGACACGTTGTTAAAACTTCAGTTTTAACACTGGTGCACAATGGACAGCAAAGCCTTTGACACCGTCCCCCACAGCAAACTGCTGGCCAAGCTGGCAGCCCATGGCTTGGACAGGAGCACACTGCGTTGGGTTAGGAACTGGCTGGAGGGCCGAGCCCAGAGAGTGGTGGTGAATGGTGCCACAGCCAGCTGGCAGCCAGGCACTAGTGGTGTGCCCCAAGGATCAGTGCTGGGCCCCATGCTCTTCAACATCTTTATTGATGATCTGGATGAGGGCATTGAGTCCATCATCAGTACATTTGTAGACGACACCAAGCTGGGGGCAGAAGTTGATCTGCTGGAGGGCAGAGAGGCTTTGCAGATAGACCTGGACAAGCTGGGCAGATGGGCAGAGTCCAAGGGCAGGAGATTGAACACATCCAAGTGCCAGGTTCTGCACATTGGCCACAACAACCCCATGCAGTGCTACAGGCTGGGGTCAGAGTGGCTGGAGAGTGGCCAGGCAGAGAGGGACCTGGGGGTGCTGGTTGATGGTAGGCTGAACATGAGCCTGCAGTGTGCCCAGGCAGCCAAGAGGGCCAAGGGCATCCTGGCCTGCATTAGGAACAGTGTGGCCAGCAGGAGCAGGGAGGTCATTCTGCCCCTGGACACTGCACTGGTTAGGCCACACTGTGTCCAGTTCTGGGCCCCTCAGTTTAGGAAGGAGGTTGACTTGCTGGAACGTGTCCAGAGAAGGGCAACAAAGTTGGTGAGGGGTTTGGAACACAGGCCCTATGAGGAGAGGCTGAGGGAGCTGGGGCTGCATAGCCTGGAGAAGAGGAGACTCAGGGGTGACCTTATTGCTCTCTACAACTACCTGAAGGGAATTTGTGGACAGGCAGAGGTTGGTCTCTTCTCCCAGGCAGCCAGCACCAGAACAAGAGGACACAGTGTCAGGCTGCACCAGGGGAGGTTTAGACTGGATGTTAGGAAGAGATTCCTCACAGAGAGAGTGATTGCCCATTGGAATGGGCTGCCCGAGGAGGTGGTGGAGTCACCATCACTGGAGGTGTTCAGGAGGAGACTTGATAGGGTGCTTTGTGCCATGGTTTAGTTGTTTGGGTGGGTTGGATTAGTTGATAGGTGGATGCAATGATCTTGAAGGTCTCTTCCAACCTGGTTTATTGTATTGTATTGTATGACTGTTGATCCAGACTGCAGTCTTCAACTTGCTTTTTAAGATTTTTAATGTCATGGAGGTGTTTTTTTTGTTCATATCAATAATAATCTTCCAGTCTACGTGAACTTCCTAGTGTGCTTTTTCACCTCTGAGACTTCTGGCTTTTTAAGTGTGATCTTGAGTCGATCTGTTCTAAAGCAAGGTTCAACTGTCTAGAAAAGTTACCAGGGTAATGCTGTTTGTCATCAGCTTATAATTCCCCGTTGACAGCCAAGAAGCTATTAAAGCTTTCTTCTCCCTGGTGGGTTATTTGATTTGTCATTCTCTGGTTTTGCAGTCTGTGTGCTCAAACCAATTTGTGCTAACATGACCAGAAAGCTAAATTCAGTAAAAAGTTCATGCTGACATTGTTGTTCCACACAAGAGGCCCGGCAGGGAGAGATAATGGCGTCGTTCAGATAACATGACCAGATGAGATCTTGTATCACAAAAACCTTTGTTGGATGGAGAAACATAAACACATCTCTTCTTTTTAAATAAATGAGAAGAAGATGTGGAGGTCATGATGAAATTGCATCTGCTGGTTTGATTTCAGCTTTTCACAGGCTCTTCAGCCGAACTGAGGAGTAGGAGCTGGTTGAATCACTCAACACATAATTTAAGAATGTATGTTTACTTTGGCAGGTGGCTTTCAATTCAAATGTTTGTAGTGGATTAGGACAAAAATTGCAATGCCCTGTATTTATCACAGCAGATAATTTAAAACTAAATTACAGAATCATAGACTCATAAGAATTGTTAGGGTTGGAAGGGACCTCAAGGATCAGCCAGTTCCAACCCCCCTGACATGGGCAGGGACACCTCACACTACAGCAGGTTGCTCAGAGCCACTTCCAGCCTGGCCTTCAAAACCTCCAGGGATGAGGCTTCCACCACCTCCCTGGGCAACCTGTGCCAGTGTCTCACCACCCTCCTGGGGAAGAACTTCTTCCTGACATCCAATCTGAATCTACTCATTTCTAGCTTTGCTCCATCTTCCTCAGGCCTATCACTCCCTGACACCCTAAAAAGTCCCTCCCCAGCTTTCCTGTAGGCCCCCTTCAGATACTGGAAGGCCACAACAAGGTCTCCTTAAGTTTCCACAATGAAATAGATGTTGATCTGCTGAATATTTTAAAGAATAATGTTTTGGGAACATGGGACAGCCCACAATGTCCTTGCATTTAGCAGTGATGCCATAGGCAGCAACAAAAGATCACAGAAGAAAAGCTCATTTTCTATCTATTTTGAAAAGCTCATTTTCTATCTATTTTTTCCAGCATTTCAGTTCAAATATTTTCCATTTTCAAATAGTTGTGTGCTGTTTCTCATCTTAATATTTGAATTGGAATATGCTTACTCTGTTTGCTCTTGTTTGTATGTAAGGGTAACATAGCTCAGCTGGAATTAAGGGTTTACATTTGTGTATGGTACATTGGTAACTGGATTCAGCATGTGGATCATCGAAGCAGAGAATGGTCTGGGCTAGAAGGGATCTACAAAAGTCATTCAGTCCAACCTCCCCACAGTCAGCAGGGGCATCCCCACTACATCAGGCTGCCTCCTCAAGCCTCATCCTGAATATCTCCAGGGAAGGAGCCTCAACCACCTTTTAGGGTAGAGCAAGGAAAAGAACATTTTAGAAGAAAGCTCATTCCAAAAGCCTATTTCTGAAGCATGTAACATGGAGCTTTCATTTTCTGAGCAAAGCCAGAAAATTAGATTTAAGAAAATTCCTCTTCCAGGGGAACAAGAAAGCTGTGATGGGGGGACTGTATATTCCAAATACCATGAAAGTGCAGCAGATACCTGCTAATTCATTAAGTCACTTGAACAGAAAGACTATCCAAATTTCTGTCCTATACCAAAAGAACAAATTCACATTCATGTTTGTCTTACATTTGATGTATCCTTGCAAAATTGTGATCTCTGACATCACAGGATCAGAGGATCGCAGGATGTCAGAGGTTGGAAGGGACCCAAAGTATCAGAGTATCACAGTATCACAGTATCGCCAAGGTTGGAAGAGACCTCGAAGATCATCGAGTCCAACCTGGCACCACAGACCTCATGACTAGACCATGGCACCAAGTGCCACGTCCAGTCCCCTCTTGAACACCTCCAGGGACGGTGATCACCACCTCCTGGGCAGCACATTCCAATGGCTAACAACTCTCTCAGTGAAGAACTTTCTCCTCACCTCCAGCCTAAACTTCCCCTGGTGCAGCTTGAGACTGTGTCCCCTTGTTCTGGTGCTGGTTGCTAGAGAGAAGAGGCCAACCCCTTCCTGGGTACAACCTCCCTTCAGGTAGTTGTAGAGAGCAATGAGGTCGCCCCTGAGCCTCCTCTTCTCCAGGCTAAGCAACCCCAGCTCCCTCAGCCTCTCCTCACAGGGCTGTGCTCAAGGCCTCTCCCCAGCCTTGTTGCCCTTCTCTGGACATGTTCAAATGTCTCGATGTCCTTCTTAAACTGAGGGGCCCACAACTGGACACAGTGTGGCCTAACCAATGCAGAGTCCAGGGGCATAATGACCTCCCTGCTCCTGCTGGCCACACTGTTCCTAATGCAGGCCAGGATGCCATTGGCCTTCTTGGCTACCTGGGCACCCTGCTGGCTCATGTTCAGGCGGCTGTCAACCAGCATCCCCAGGTCCCTCTCTGTTTGGCAGCTCTCCAGCCACTCTGACCCCAGCCTGTAGCTCTGCATGGGGTTGCTGTGGCCAAAGTGCAGCACCTGGCACTTGGACTTGTTGAATGTCATCCTGTTGGACTCTGCCCATCTGTCCAGTTGGTCGAGGTCCCTCTGCAGAGCCCTTCTGCCCTCTAACTGACCAACATCCGCTCCCAACTTGGTGTCATCTGCAAATTTGCTGATGACTGTCTCAATCCCCTCATCCAGATCGTCAATGAAGACATTGAAGAGGATGGGGCCCAGCACTGATCCCTGGGGGACGCCACTGGTGACTGGCCAACAGCTGGATGTGGCACCATTCACCACCACTCTCTGGGCTCAGCCTCCAGCCAGTTCCTAACCCAGCACAGAGTGTTGCTGCCCAAGCCACGAGCTGACAGCTTAGCCAGGAGTTTGCTGTGGGGGGACGGTGTCAAAGGCCTTGCTGAAGTCCGGGTAGACCACATCCACAGGCCTCCCCACGTCCACCAGGCAGGTCACCTGATCATAGAAGGTCAGGTTGGAGAGGCAGGACCTGCCCTTCCTAAATCCATGTTGGCTGGACCTGAGCCCTTGGCCACCCTGCAGGTGCGCAGTTATTGCCACCAGGATAATCTGTTCCATCATTATCCCTGGCACTGAGGTCAGGCTGACTGGCCTGGAGTTTCTGAGTTCCTCCATCCGACCCTTCTTGTGGATGGGGACCACATTGGCCAGTTTCCAGTCATCTGGGACCTCTCTGGTGAGCCAGGACTGGAGGAAAATGATGGAGAGCGGCTTGGCCAGCTCATCTGCCAGCTCTCTCAGGGCCCTAGGGTGGATCCCATCCGGCCCCATGGACTTGTGGGTGTCCAAGTGGCTCAGCAGGTCCCGAACTGAATCCTCATGGATATCCAGGTCATTACACTGCTCCCTGACCCCATCACCCAGCTCAGGAGGCCACTCGTCCTGAACTCCTCCTGCCTTGCTGTTAAAGATTGAGGCAAAGAAGGTGTTCAGGCCCTCAGCCTTTTCCTCGTCTTCAGTCACTGTGTTCCCCTCCAGGTCCAATAGGCAGTGCAGGTTCTTCTTGCCCTTCTTTTTGGCATTAACATATTTGTAAAAATGCTTTTTACTGTCCTTCACAGAGGTGTTCAGCCTCAGTTCCAGCTGGGCCTTTGCCTCTCTAATTTTTTTCCTACATAATCTAACAACTTCCTTAAACACACCTCGAGAAGCCTTCCCCTCCTTCCAAAGGTGATACAGCCTCTTTTTTTCCCTTAGTTCCACCAGGAGCTGCTTGCTCATCCAGGCCCAGAGCCTTCCCCTCGGCTCATCTTTTGGCAGATGGAACTGCCAGCTCCTGTGCCTTCAAGAGCTCCTGTTTGATGCAGCTCCAACCAGCCTGGACCCCTCGGTTCTTGAGGGCTGATACCCAGGGAACTTTGCAAATAATTATCTTAAAGAGGCTGAAGTTTGCCCTCCGGAAGTCCAAGGTGAAGGTTCTGTTGGTGCTCCTCCCTATCTCCCTGCATATTGAACACTTCACCATCTCATGGTCGCTGCACTCCAAGAGATCATCGAGTCCAACCCCACTGACAGAACAGGACCATAGAATCTAGCTCAGGTCACACAGGAACACATTCAGACAGGCATTGAAAGTCTCCAGAGAAGGAGACTCCACAACCTCTCTGGGCAGCCTGTTCTGGTGCTCTGGGACCCTTACAGTGAAGAAGTTCCCCCTTGTGATGAGGTGGAATCTTCTATGCTGCATCTTACATCCATTGCTCCTTGTCCTGTCACAGGGAGCAAGATAGCAGAGCCTGTCCCCTCCCTTCTGATCCCCAGCCCTCAGATATTTAGAAACATTGATTAAATCCCCTCTAAGCCTTCTCTTTTCCAGACTAAACATCCCCAAGTCCCTCAGCCCCTCTTAGGGCAGTGCTCCAGCCCCCTAATCATCCTTGTTGCCCTCTGCTGGACCCTCTCCAACAGATCCCTGTCCCTCCTGAATTGGGGAGCCCAGGACTGGATGCAATATTCCAGGTGAGGTCTCACCAGGGCAGAATAGAGGGGGAGGAGAACCTCCCTCAGTCTGCTGGACACACTCCTCCTAATGCATCCCAGGATCCCATTGGCCTTCTTGGCCACCAGGGTGTATTGCTGACCTGTGGATAACTTGTCATCCACCAGGACTCCCAGGTCCCTCTCCACAGGGCTGCCCTCCAGCAGATCACCTCCCAGCCAACATATTGCAAAAGAATAAAGATTTTTCTTCAACAGTGTTTTATCTACCACTAGTGCTTTCTGACAACACTTAAATATTTTTGGCTGGTCTTAGATATAGGCCAAAGATAAAGGCCAAAGCTAGGAAGATATCCTTCCCTTATGCTCATGATAGTTTTGGGTTTCATTTTTGTTTCTGTTGGTTGTCTCTGTTTTTCCAAGTCCACTTGGCAGCATTCAGAAAAACCCAAAGTGTTGTACACTTAGAATTAGGAATATGGGAAACAAATGTGTAGCCCTAAATATTGTTAAATAGATTAAAAAGTAAAAAAAAAATGTACAAACCCATTCATATTTTCATATTGAGACTAAGAATTTATGCATCTATCATAGCACTCATTTGCATTCAGATGCAGATTAAACAAGGCTGAGTTTGGCTTCCACAAGGGAAGAGGGGAAGATGCATTTATCAAAATACCCCCTCTATTTATGTGGCAGTAACTTCAGGAACCCTAACCATTTACAGTCTAATGGTCTCCATAGCTGAGATGCAAAATGTTTCCTTTTTTTGTCTAATGTTGTGCCTGACAGGAGATAAACAATGCACATGAACGCTTTTCACAGTATCACAGGGCATTAGTGGTTGGAAAGGACCTCCAGAGATCATCAGGTCCAATCCCCCTGCCAGAGCAGCATCACCCAGTATAATCTGCACAGGAATGCATCCAGATGGGTTTTGAATGTGGCTGGAGAAGGAGACCCCACAAGCCCTCCGGGGAGCCTGTTCCAGGGTTCCATCACCCTCACTGTAAAGAAGTTTCTCCACATGTTGAGGTGAAATCTTCTGTGTTCCAGCTTGTACCTGGTTGTAGACAGGTGGAGGTTGGTCTCTTCTCCCAGGCAGCCAGTGCCAGAACAAGAGGACACAGTCTCAGGCTGTGCCAGGGGAGGTTTAGGCTGGAGGTTAGGAAGAAGTTCTATACAGAGAGAGTGATTGCCCAATGGAATGGGCTGCCTGGGGAGGTGGTGGAGTCACCATCACTGGAGGTGTTCAGGAGGAGACTTGATGGGGTGCTTGGTGCCATGGTTTAGTTGTTCAGGTGGGTTGGGTTGATTGATGGGTTGGACAGGATGATCTTGAAGGTCTCTTTCAACCTGGTCTATTCTATTCTATTCTATTCTATTCTATTCTATTCTATTCTATTCTATTCTATTCTATTCTATTCCTTGGCTTATTACTGTGCACCACTGAAAAAGAGCTTGGTGCCCTCTACTTGACACCCACCTCTCAGCTATTGATAGACACTGATCAGATCCCTTCTCAGACCTGAGTCTAGCTTGCTCTTGAATTTAGTTTTTAAAACACTTTTAGCAGCACTAGTTACATTAAAATGCATAAATTAATTGCCTAATTTGAACATAATGTGTTTGTTGTTTTTTTTTTTAATGCTTACTTACTAAATGATGTGCTGTGGCAAGCAGGCCTTAAAAGGAAAATGAAAAAAAAAGAGGAAGACTCATTGGTTTGTTTCAGAGGACATCTAAATGCCCTGAGACTATTGAGTAGACTGTGCAAGTGGCAGGAAATTTTCTTGAAGTCATGATGAAAAGATGATTTGCTTTTGCTTTTGGCTGTCCAGGGAGGTGGTGGAGTCACCATCACTGGAGGTGTTTAGGAATAGACTGGATGGGGTGCTTGGTGCCATGGTTTAGTTGATTAGTGTTGCATCTCTCCTATATGTAGATAGTAGCACCTCTCCTATGAGGACAGACTGAAGGAGTTGGGGCTGTTCAGTCTGGAGAAGAGAAGGCTCCGAGGTGACCTCATTGTGGCTTTCCAGTATCTGAAGGGGGCCTACAAGAAGGCTGGGGAGGGACTTCTCAGGATCTCAGGTAGTGATAGGACTAGGGGGAATGGAGTGAACCTGGAGGTGGGGAGATTCAGGCTGGATGTGAGGAAGAAGTTCTTCCCCATGAGAGTGGTGAAGCCCTGGAATGGTTTGCCCAGGCAGGTGGTTGGGCCCCCATCCCTGGAGGTTTTTAAGCCCAGGCTGCATGAGGCTCTGGCCAACCTGCTCTAGTTTGGGGTGTCCCTGCCCATGGCAGGGGGGTTGGAACTAGCTGATCTTTGTGGTCCCTTCCAACCCTGACTGATACTATGATACTATGGGTGATAGGTTGGACTCGATGATCTCAAAGGTCTCTTCCAACCTGCTTAATTCTATTCTATTCTATTCTATTCTATTCTATTCTATTCTATTCTATTCTATTCCATGAGCCATAAACAAACAAGTCATAGCCTTTTGGTTTAGAGTACTATGTAGAAGAAGTACCTCTTAAATTCATAGGCTGAGCTACATTAGTATTTGGGAATGTATTGAAGGCTTTGAACTGAACCACTTCTAAAAATTATAAAGCATCAAAATTAATTATGTTTCAGATGTAGTTGTTTAAAATAGTATTGAGAGTGTGTTGATTCATATTTTGAAGTGCAAAAAAGGGGGAAAAAAGTCACAGAATGTTAGGGGCTGGAAGGGACCTCCAAAGCTCATCCAGTCCAACCCCCCTGCCAGAGCAGGATCACCTAGAGCAGATCACACAGGAACTCATCCAGGCAGGTCTCAGATATCTCCAAAGAGGGAGACTCCACAACCTCCCTGGGAGGTTGTAAACCTAAAGTAAACAAATTAATGGTAATTAATTACACTAAAACATAATTGTTTAAAATTATATTGAGAATATGTTGATTTGTATTTTGAAGTGAAAAAAAAAAGGGGAAAAAGCAAACAAATTGAAGGTTATGCACCAAAAGGACAAAATGGAACCTCAGGTTATGCAGCCATCTGCAGGACATATTTTAATGACTATCACTGAACTACTTTTATAGATTTTGTGAGTCCTTTAGAAAACAAACTGCTATTTACAAGCTGGCCTCGCTGAGTGACAAGGAATGGTTGTGGCTTTGGTATCTAGATGATGAAACAAAACAAAGAGTCGATGCTGATTAGAGGTTTGGGAAGTTATTTGAGCTGTTCTGACAATGAAGTAAGCATTGTATAAAGGAAATGAATGCAGCTTTCTATTTAAAGAATGCAAGCAAGTTAAAGAGTGAAATTAAGGTATTAGATATATAAGTTCAGGGAAATTAAGTCTGTTTCAAAATAGCAATAGCAAGATAGATATTTTTAAGCACATGGGTCTTTAAAAGGCCTGTGGTTTGAATAACAGCTGTAAGACTTGCTTAGAGCAGGCTGAAGGAGCTTTTCCCTTCATAAATTATCTATTTCTTTGGCACTGTGAAAAAAGGGTTTTTTTCCCAATTGTTACTGAAGACACCATGTGTTGTAATAACTCTGGGCACCATCTTATCCTTTCAGCCACACAGGGGAGTTCCATAGGTTGCTGTAACAAGTTTGCTGATGACACCAAGCTGTGTGGTGCAGCAGACAGGCTGGAGGGAAGGGATGCCATCCAGAGGGACCTGGACAGGCTGGAGAGGTGGGCACAAGCCAACCTCATGAGCTTCAACAAGACCAAGTGCAGGGTCCTGCCTCTAGGTCGAGGCAATCCCAGGCACAAATCCAGGCTGGGCAGTGACTGGCTGGAGAGCAGCCCAGAGGAGAGAGACTTGGGGGTGCTGGGGGACGAGAAGCTCAACAGGAGCTCTCAATGTGCACTTGCAGCCCGGAAAGCCAATCAGATCCTGGGCTGCATCAGGAGAAGTGTGGCCAGCAGGTCAAGGGAGGTGATTCTCCCCCTCTGCTCAGCTCTGGGGAGACCCCACCTGGAGTACTGCCTCCAGTTCTGGAGCCCCTATTACAAGAGGGATCTGGAGGTGCTGGAAGGTTTCATAGTTTCATAGCTTCATAGTTTCAGTCAGGGTTGGAAGGGACCACCACTGGTGTCCAGAGAAGGGCCACACGGATGATCAGCGGGCTGGAGCACCTCTCCTATGAGGACAGACTGAAGGAGTTGGGGCTGTTCAGTCTGGAGAA
This sequence comes from Colaptes auratus, assembly GCA_015227895.2. Classification (NCBI taxonomy): domain Eukaryota; kingdom Metazoa; phylum Chordata; class Aves; order Piciformes; family Picidae; genus Colaptes; species Colaptes auratus. The sequence continues at coordinate 38,487,833 of CM037637.1, forward strand.
GAGAAGGCTCCGAGGTGACCTCATTGTGGCTTTCCAGTATCTGAAGGGGGCCTACAGGAAGGCTGGGGAGGGACTTCTCAGGATCTCAGGTAGCGATAGGACTTGGGGGAATGGAATGAAGCTGGAGGTGGGGAGATTCAGGCTGGACATGAGGAGGAAGTTCTTCCCCATGAGAGTGGTGAAGCCCTGGAATGGGTTGTCCAGGGAGGTGGTTGAGGCCCCATCCCTGGAGGTGTTTAAGCCCAGGCTGGCTGAGGGTCTGTCCAGCCTGATCTAGTGTGGGGTGTCCCTGCCCATGGCAGGGGCGTTGGAAGTAGATGATCCTTGTGGTCCCTTCCAACCCTGACTGATACTGTGATACTATGTAACCAGTGCCCTGATCAAGTAATACAGAATGGTAGGGGCAGAATTCAATCCCAGTCTTTTACCCACACACTCACTTAAAATATAATTTCAATCTGCACAGTGCTTGGCTAGGGTTTTAGCAACATTTCATTAGAGAGTAGAAATATGTTTTGTGGCAAGAAAGTGGTGTCATTGTTAATTTAGAGAGCGTGATGCAATTATGTGGCTACTGTAAAGCTTTTATCCTATGCTAGAAGGATGCCCACTATTTGGTTTTGTGACATTTTTAGAATGTCTTCTCAGTTTGGAAACTTCATTTATATTACAGCATTAGCTAATCTGGGTCCATTACACAGAGCAGAGCAAATAGTGTAAGAAATAGAATCATAGAATTGTTAGGGTTAGAAGGGACCTCAAGGATCACCCAGTTCCAAGCCCCCTGCCATGGCCAGGGTCACCTAAGGTGTACATCAGTACATCAGGATTCTCAGAGGCACATCCAGCCTGGCCTTAAATACCTCTAGGGATGAGGCTTCCTCCCTGGGCAACGTGTTCCAGTCCCTCACCACCCGCATGGGGAAGAACCTCTTCTTAACATCCCATCTGAATCTACCTGATTTTAGCATTTCAGGACTGCTCTGTAGGTTGCTTTATCTTTGTCTGGCACCTTCCAGGTTTGCCCTCAGGGGACATTAGGAAGAAGTTCTTCACAGAAAGAGCAATTGGCCTTTGAAATGGGCTGCCCGGGGAGGTGGTGGAGTCACCGACACTGGAAGTGTTTAAGAAGAGACTGGATGAGGCACTTAGTGCCATGGTTTAGTTGATTAGATACAATACAATACAATAAAATACAATACAATAAACCAGGTTGAAAGAGACCTTCAAGATCATCGCGTCCAAACTATCAACCAATCCAACCCACCTAAACAACTAGATCATGGCACCAAGCACCCCATCAAGTCTCCTCCTGAACACCTCCAGTGATGGTGACTCCACCAGCTCCTCAGGCAGCACATTCCAATGGGCAATCACTCTCTCTGTATAGAATTTCTTCCTAACCTCCAGCCTAAACCTGCCCTGGTGCAGCCTGAGACTGTGTCCTCTTGTACTTGTAGTGGCTACCTGGGAGAAGAGACCAACCTCTGCCTGGCTACACCCTCCCTTCAGGTAGTTGTAGAGAGCAATAAGGTCATCCCTGAGTCTCCTCTTCTCCAGGCTGAGCAACCCCAGCTCCCTCAGCCTCTCCTCATAGGGCTTGTGTTCCAAACCCCTCACCAACTTTGTTGCCCTTCTCTGGACACCTTCCAGCAAGTCAACATCCTTCCTAAACTGAGGGGCCCAGAACTGGACACAGGACTCAAGGTGGGCCTAACCAGTGCAGTGTCCAGGGCAGAATGACCTCCCTGTTCCTGCTGGCCACACTGTTCCTGATGCAGGCCAGGATGCCATTGGCCCTCTTGGCTGCCTGGGCACACTGCAGGCTCATGTTCAGCCTACCATCAACCAGCACCCCCAGGTCCCTCTCTGCCTGGCCACTCTCCAGCCACTCTGACCCCAGCCTGTAGCACTGTCTGGGGTTGCTGTGGCCAATGTGCAGAACCCGGCACTTGATGTGTTCAATCTCCTCCCTTGGCCTCTGCCCATCTGTCCAGCCTGTCGAGGTCCCTCTGCAAAGCCTCTCTGGCCCTCCAGCAGATCAACTCCTGCCCAGCTTGGTGTCGTCCACAAATGTACTGATGATGGACTCAATGCCCTCATCCATATCATCAGTGAAGATATTAAAGAGCATGGGGCCCAGCACTGATCCTTGTGGTACGCCACTGGTGACTGGCCGCCAGCTGGCTGTGGCACCGTTCACCACCACTCTCTGGGCTCGGCCCTCCAGCCAGTTCCTAACCCAACGCAGTGTGCTCCTGTCCAAGCCATGGGCTGCCAGCTTGGCCAGCAGTTTGCTGTGGGGGACGGTGTCAAAGGCCTTGCTGAGGTCCAGGCAGACCACATCCACAGTCCTCCCCACATCCACCAGGCAGTCACCTGATCATAGAAGGAGATCAGGTTGGAGAGGCAGGACCTGCCCTTCCTAAATCCATGCTGGCTGGGCTGATCCCTTGGCCATCCTGTAAGTGCTGCATGATCGCACTCAAGATGACCTGTTCCATAATCTTGCCTGGCACTGAGGTCAGGCTGACAGGCCTATCATTCCCTGGCTCATCCAATCGGCCCTTCTTGTGCATGGGCACCACGTTGGCCAGCTTCCAGTCTTCTGGGACCTCTCCAGTGAGCCAGGACTGCGAAAAATGATGGAGAGTGCTTGGCCAGCTCATCTGCCAGCTCTCTCAGCACCCTAGGATGGATCCCATCCGGTCCCATGGACTTGTGGGGGTCCAAGCAGCTGAGAAGATCTCTAACTGCCTCCTGGAACAGCATGAAACTATGCTGCTCCCTGGCTCCTTCTGCCAGCTCTGCAGGCCAGCTGTCTGGAAGATGTTCTGCCCTGCTAGTAAAAATTGAGGCAAAGAAGGTGTTAAGTACCTCTGCCTTTTCCTCATCCTTTGTCACTACGTTCCCCTCCGTGTCAACCAAGGAGTGGAGGTTGTCCTTGCCCTTCCTCTTGCCATTGATGTATTTATAGAAGGACTTTTTGTTGTCCTTCACAGCAGAGGCCAGGCTAAGTTCTAAATGGGCTTTTGCCTCCCTCATTTTCTTCCTATATGTCCTAGCAACATCCCTAAACATTCCATAGGTTGCCTCCCCTTCCTTCCAGAGAAGGTACACCCTCTTTTTTTCCCTTAGATCTTTTAGAAGTTCATTACCCATCCAGGCTGGCCGTCTGCCCAGGGCTCATCTTCGGCACTGGCACAGCCTGTTCCTGACCTTCAAGAGTCTTCCTTGAAGCAGCTCCAGCTCTCCTGGACCCCTTTATTTTGAGGGCTGTTCCCAGGAACCTTCTGAGTTAGTTCCTTGAGTAGCCTGAAGTCTGCCCTCCTGAAGTCCAGAGTGGAGGTCTTCTTGCTACCCCTCTTGGCTTGGCTGAATACCAAAAATTCAATTATCTGGTGGTCACTGGTGCCTAAACACCCTCCGACCGCCACATCCCCCACCAGCCCTTCCCTCTTGGTGAAGAGGAGGTCAAGCAGAGCCTCACCCCTGGTAGGCTCTGTTTGTTACCCATGCTTCGTGCATTAGTGTACATGCACTGCAGCTGGGCTGGTTTCACCTCTAGCCCTAGCTTATCACCCCCAGACTCAAAACAACCTTCCCTGACCGGGAATTGAACCCGGGCCGCGGCGGTGAGAGCGCCGAATCCTAACCACTAGACCACCAGGGACCTCGCTGTGGCCCTTCTAGATGGTGTTGGGTGATAGGTTGGGCTTGATGATCTTGAAGGTATTTTCCAGCCTGTTCTGTTTATCTATTCTATTCTATTCTATTCTATTCTATTCTATTCTATTCTTCTATTCTATTCTATTCCTAGCTTTGCTCCATTCCCCTCCGTCCTATCCCTACCTGACACCCTAAAAAGTCCCTCCCCAGCTTTCTTTAGGCCCCCTTCAGATACTGGAAGGACACAATTAGGTCTCCTTGGAGCCTTATCTTCTCCAGACTGAACAGCCCCAACTCCCTCAGTCTGTCCTCATAGAAGAGCAGCTCCAGCCCTCTGATCATCCTCGTGGCCCTTCTCCGGATACGTTCCAGCACCTCCAAATAATTCTGCCACAGACAGACATTTGTGCTTATTTATTCCCACTAGCTGTTCTAGACGAACATCAGGTTGTGTGTTGTCCTCTGGTGAGCTGCAGCAGGGAATTAAATCAGTAGAAAATGAGCAGATTTTTTTGGCTGTTGTTTCTTAGGTCTCTAGTCTTATAAATTCACTAATTCATCTTGGTGGTAGATGCGATGAACATGAGCACCAGAGCAAAGGGCACAGTGATGATTAGTAGTGAGCAGGGAGGTTTGGAAACAGGGAAGTGAATCTCCTTGTTTTACAGAAATGCAGGTGTTTTACAGCTTACAGTGACTGCTTTGCCTAGGATCAAAGCAGAGCAAGGATGTACACAGTTAAAGAAAGCATACACAGAGGTTATATGCGGAGAAGCTGATTGGTTTCTTTATTTTGCCCCCCATTATTTATTTAAAAGAGCTATAGTATATAATGGTAAAGTGGGTTTCCTTTCATTGGAGTAAAGATCTGGTTTTAGGAACATAGGAAAGAGTTTCCAAAACTGAAGCAACATATCTTTATCAATGACCTGGATGAGGGGATTGAGACCATCATCAGTAAGTTTGCAGATGACACCAAGCTAGGGGCAGGAGTTGATCTGTTAGAGGGTAGGAGAGCTCTGCAGAGGGACCTTGACAGGCTGGACAGATGGGCAGAGTCCAAGGGCAGGAGATTGAACACATCCAAGTGCCAGGTTCTACACATTGGCCACAACAACCCCATGCAGTGCTACAGGCTGGGGTCAAGAGCAGCCATGCAGAAAGGGACCTAGGGGTACTGGTTGATAGTAGGCTGAACATGAGCCTGCAGTGTGCCCAGGTGGCCAAGAAGGCCAATGGCATCCTGGCCTGCATCAGGAAGAGTGTGGCCAGCAGGAGCAGAGAAGTCATTGTGCCCATGTACACTGCACTGGTTAGGCCACAGCTTGAGTCCTGTGTCCAGTTCTGGGCCCCTCAGCATAGGAAGGATGTTGACTTGCTGGAATGTGTCCAGAGAAGGGTAACAAAGCTGGGGAGGGATTTGGAGCACAAGCCCTATGAGGAGAGGCTGAGGGAGCTGGGGTTGCTCAGCCTGCAGAAGAGGAGGCTCAGGGCAGACTTTACTGCTGTCTACAACTACCTGAAGGGAAATTGTAGCCAGGTAGGGGCTGGCCTCTCCTCCCAGACAGTCAGCATGAGAACAAGAGGACACAGTCTCAAGCTGCACCAGGGGAGGTTTAGGCTGGAGGTTAGGAAGAAGTTCTTCATAGAGAGAGTGATTGCCCATTGGAATGTGCTGCCCGAGGAGGTGGTGGAGTCACCATTGCTGGAGGTGTTTAGGAGGGGACTTGATGGGGTGCTTGGTGCCATGGTTTAGTTGATGAGATGGTGTTGGGTGATAGGTTGGACTTGATGATCTCAAAGGTCTCTTCCAACCTGGTTATTCTATTCTATTCTATTCTATTCTATTCTATTCTATTCTATTCTATTCTATTCTAAACACCCACATTTTAGCTTTTTTTTTTTGCCACAGTGAACAGTTCAAACTACCTTGCTTTTCAGAATCATGTAGTTTATTCTGGTGGAAGGAGCAGCATCATTTCCTGTAGTTTCTCTGGAATTTTTGAGTGCCCACAAGGTTAATCTTTGGTGGTTTTCCTCAGACTAAAGGTTCTTTCTTCAATTTCCAATTACTCCTTCAAACTCTTGCTATTAAAATCAGGCAACAGGAAGTTGGAGTATTTGCAGCCAGCAGTGCGGTGACTGTGAGGTCCTTTGGCAGCTACTGTAGGCAGGATGTTATTGCTGTGATAGTTCATAGAATCATAGAATCAACCAGGTTGAAAAAGACCTCAGAGATCATCAAGTCCAACCTATTGCTAATACCTCATGACAACTACACCATGGCTTCAAGTTCCATGTCCAAACCATTTTTGAACACCTCCAGTGATGGTGACTCCACCACCTCTCTGGGCAATACATTCCAATGGCAAATTTCTCTTTATGTGAAGAATTTTCTCCTCACCTGGTGCAGCTTGAGACTGTGTCCTCTTGTTTGGTTGCTGGTTGCCTGGGAGAAGAGACCAACCCCCACCTGGCTACAACCTCCCTTCAGGTAGCTGTAGACAGCAATAAGGTCTCCCCTGAGCGTCCTCTTCTTCAGGCAAAATACCCCCAGCTCCTTCAGCCTCTCCTTATAGGGCTTGTGCTCCAGACCTCTCCCCAGCCTTGCTGCCCATCTCTGGACACATTCAAGTATCTCAATGTCCTTCTTAAATTAAGGAGCCCAGAAGTGGACACAGTACTCAAGGTGTGGCCTAACCAGTGCTGAGTACAGGGCACAATGACTTCCCTGCTCCTGCTGGCCACACTATTCCTCATCCAGGCCAGGATGCCATTGGCCTTCTTGGCTGCCTGGGCACACTGCTGGCTCATGTTCCGCTGCTGTCGACCGGTCCCCCCAGGTCCCTCTCTGTTTGGGAGCTCTTCAGCCACTCTGACCCCAGCCTGTAGCTCTGTGTGGTGGGGTGAGAAAGTGGGGTTGTTGTGGCCAAACTGCAGCACCTGGCAATTGTGGACTGTTAAATGCCATTATGTTGGTCTCTGCCCATCTGTCCAGCCTGTCAAGGTCACTCTGCAGAGGCCTTCTACCCTCCAACAGATCACACCTGCTCCCAACTTGGTGTCATCTGCAAACTTACTGATGATGGACTCAATGCCCTCATCCAGATCATCAATAAAGATATTGAACAGGATGGGGCCCAACACTGATCCCTGGGGGACAACACTAGTGCCTGGCTGCCAGCTGGCTGTGGCACCATTCACCAACCACTCTCTGGGCTCAGCCCTCCAGCCAGTTCTTTAACCCAGCACAGAGTGCTGCTGTCCAAGGCAGTTGAACCAACAGCAGCAATAATAAGAAACCTTTGGAAAAAATCCTACTATGTCATAGCCAGTGACTCTTAAGATGTCAGGAGAATGTATTTGCTGATGCATTTGACCAACCTAAGTAGCAACACAATGAAGAAATATTACCAATGAGAGGAGGAAGAAGGAAACCACAATCCTCAGTGGATTTTAAAGTAATTTGTTATCTTTTCTGTAGCCCAGTCTTGACAGTGCCATGTTGTTAAGCAATAAATAATGATGGGTTTTTTTTTTTTGCAGGAAAGGCATCCTGTACTTGCAAATCAGTGACACAAATCTAAACCAGATGGATTAGGAAGTCAGCCTTATCTGCTTACAGTCTAATCTGCTGATGATACATAGTGTGTTTTCTTGTCATTGCTTTAATATGGCATGAGATGAAGAATGGGTCAGTCATTTCTGGATTACTCCCAATGAGGGTTTTAGAATGCTTATTTAATGAAAATAATTTTTAATAGACAATTGTGTACAGCAGCCTCTCATGAATATTGAAAGTACAGTGAAGGGGGAAAAACCAGAACCAAAAGCAAACACAACCCAAACACAACCAACCAGTCGAACAAACAAATAAAAACTAAACAAACAAGAAAGAAAAACCCAAACAGAAAGCAACCAAAGACAACTGTTGTAGCAAGAGCCTACTGCTATCTATGGCTCTAGTGTAATTCCTCCTGTCTGGTCCTTCGTCTTTACAGATCAGAAAAATCTGTGTCTGGAATTTCTTCTAAGATCAATGGAAGTATAAACATATGGACAACAGAACTGCTCATAATGGATTCAAGTACCAAAATATAGGTAACTGTAAAAGAATGTTAGGGGCTGCAAGAGACCTTGAAAGCTCAACCCCCTGCCAGAGCAGGATCACCTACACCAGATCACACAGGAACACATGCAGGCAGGTTTTTTATCTCCTGAGAGATTCCACAGCCCCCCTGAGCAGCCTGTTCCAGGGTTCTGTCACCCTCACAGGGAAAAATGTTTCCTCATGTTCACATGGAACTTCTTATGCCTCCACTTCAACCCATTGCCCCTTGTCCTGTCATTGCAGAGCCTGACTCCATCCTCTTGGGACTCATCCTGCACATCTTTATCAACATGAATGAGGTCACCCCCCTCCAAGCTACAGAGCCCTCAGCTCCCTCAGGCTCTGCTCATAAAGAAGATGTTCCACTCCCCTAATCATTTTGTGGCTCTGTGCTGGACTCTTTCAAGCAGTTCCCTGAGGCCCTTCCTGACCTGAGGGGCCCAGAACTGGACACAATACTACAGATGCAGCCTCACCAGGGCAGAGTAGAGGTGGAGGAGAACCTCTCTCAGCCTACTAACCACACCCCTTCTAATACACCCTTGGATGGTATTGGTCTTCTTGGCCACAAGAGCACATTGCTGGCTCATGGTCAACCTCCCATACTGAACAGTCATACTGAATGGCTTTTATCAGCATTAGTTTGTGGTAACAACTTTCTCTGCCTCTAATAGCTAACAGCTGCACTGTGGCAACATATTGCAGCATTTGATCAGAAACTCCAGTGAGACTTTACTATCCTTCACCAGGAGGGAACATATTCAGACTAAGGAAATAAAGTTTACCTCTTACAGCATGGGATTAGGATTTACTCTAGTCTCTATAGTTTTCTTTGACCAAGGAGTTGCAATGAAAGGTGTGCTCACTCTATTTTGAAGGAAGGCTAATTACTGTTTTTTTTCTCAGAGGTTGTATACTAAATTCCACCATTTTTACAGCACTCTCTAATCCAAAACACGCACAGGGAAAATACGGGATCTGAAGATTTTGCTTGTTTTGCTTTTCCTTTGAGTCTTCTTTTTGTCTGCAAATATCTTTCCCCCAACATTTACCAGTTGGAAAAGCTACATTGCTGTACTTTTTTCACTGAAATGGTGAGAAAATGGTTTCAGCATCTCTCTTTTTGATTCCCTGCCAGCTGGAGGCAGGCACCTGCCAGTTCCCCACCCCTCCAGCTGCCTCTGGGTCTGTGCTGGATTTAGCAGTGGTGTGGCACTGTAGTTGAGAGAGGCAAACGATGAGGATGGCTTTGCAAATGCCTTCTGTGGTTTTGGAAAGCTGCACTAGAACTGCCGGTTCCAAGGCCAGCTTTTACACCTGGAAACATTCTGACTAAAAGAGAATGTTCAACAGTTGTATGTTCTGTATGATATTTATTCTTATGTTATGAATCTCATTACAAAGCTGTGGATGGCATTTGGGATGCATGAGGTAGTCCAATATTAACTAACTTTAGAGATGACTCTGCTGCAAGCAAACTTTGAGCTTTCTGAGCAAGAATTTTCTGTGCATAAACAGCCATAAAAGACAAGCAGATTTGCAGACTGTTGGCCTGGACCAATTAATGTCATAGAATCATAGAATCAACCAGGTTGGAAAAGACCTCAGAGATCATCAAGTCCAACCTGTTGCCTAACACCTAAGAACTCATGACAACTAAACCATGGCTCCAAATGCCACATACAGTCCTTTTCTGAATACCTCCAGGGACGGTGACTCCACCACCTCCTGGGCAGCACATTCCAAGGGCCAATTACTCTTTCTGGGAAGAACTTTCTCCTCACCTCCAGCCTAAACTTCCCCTGGTGCAGCTTGAGACTGTGTCCTCTTGTTCTGGCGCTGCTTGCCTGTGAGAAGAGACCAGCCCCCACCTGGCTACAACCTCCCTTCAGGTAGTTGTAGAGAGCAATGAGGTCTCCCCTGAGCCTCCTCTTCTCCAGGCTAAACAACCCCAGCTCCCTCAGCCTCTCCTCACAGGGCTTGTGCTCAAGGCCTCTCCCCAGCCTCGTTGCCCTTCTCTGGACACGTTCAAGAGTCTCAATGTCCTTCTTAAATTGAGGAGCCCAGAACTGGATACAGTGCTCAAGGTGTGGCCTAATCAGTGCCCTTTAGCAGAGAACATGTATTGAGTTCTGGAGTGGTTTCCTTTTTGATGGATATGCTGACAAGCTCTGTTAAAACAGAATTGTATGTTTGTACCTTGATTTGAACTAAAAGTTAGGCTCTGGGATCAGCACAAAGGTGCTTGTGTGAAAGTGCTGCAGAAAATAGACGGAAATTAAGTGTAATTTTTCAGATGTGATTTTGATGGAGGCAGCTTTCATTTTGAAATTGGGGGTTAGCTGAGAAGCAGGAGAGTTTGCTGAATATGTCAAAGGGAGTTTTAGGTGAAGGAGACTGAGGAAGTCAAGGCTAGCATGGATGCTGTTGTTTGAGTTTGGGTAATACTTTCTTTTGTTTCTGTAGGCTGCTCTTTGTAGTTTTATTATTCTTTCAATATCAGTGTCCCTCAGGTATGTCTTTCCTTCTTCTCCTGCCTTCCTGACTCTGACATCAGCTGCACTTCATTCTTGCATTGCTCAGATTGCCATATTGTTATGGATTCCATTTGTTCTGTGATTTTTTTTTAATCCCTCTTTACCGCCCCCCCCCCCCCCCCCCCCCCCCCCCCCTTATTGGAAAAATGTGGTCTTGTGTAGCTGCCTGTGCTTCCCTGACAGGTCTCCTCCTTCCATTATTCCATTCACAGTCACTCCTTCACCTCACTATTCCAACATGTCCTGATGCAAACAGTAAATGTGGAATAAGCAAGGTCTGTAAAAAGGTAGAAAATATCTAATTAGGACAAAAATCCTGGCAGCAGGAGATGGGTGAGTTGAAGAAGCAGTGATTGCAGGGAACCTTCTCACACCTCCTCAGCAGCCTTCACTCCAGCATCTTTTTAATATTCTTTTGCTGATTCATCTAGAGAAACACTGCTGAGATCTGGGTAAGCAGAGGACAAAAAAAACCATCTAAGGTGAAAACCTACTGTCATAAGTTTGAAGCTAGAGAGGCAGCATCAGATGATGGAAATAATTGTGCAGTTCCTTCAGCTACTCTTGAGAAAATGTGTTTAAAATCTGCCTGAAAATATTTGTCTGGCAGTCTGGACTGTGTAGGCTGTGGTTCATTAGTGACTGAGATAAAAACTAACATTTGAATGGAATAGTTTTGAAAGGTATATTTCATGGGTTAGGAACTGGCTGGAGGGCTGAGCCGAGAGAGCGGTGGTGAATGGTGCCACCTCCAGCTGGCAGACTGTCACCAGTGGCATCCCCCAGGGATCAGTGCTGGGCCACATACTCTTTAATGTCTTCCTTGATGATCTGGATGAGGGATTGAGACAGTCATCAGCAAATTTGCAGATGACACCAAGTTGGGAGCGGATGTTGGTCAGTTAGAGGGCAGAAGGGCTCTGCAGAGGGACCATGACAGGCTGGACAGATGGGCAGAGTCTAACAGGATGGCATCCAAGTGCTGGGTGCCGCACTTTGGCCACAACAACCCCATGCAGAGCTACAGGCTGGGGTCAGAGTGGCTGGAGAGCTGCCAAACAGAGAGGGACCTGGGGGTGCTGATTGACAGCTGCCTAAACATGAGCCAGCAGTGTGCCCAGGTGGCCAAGAAGGCCAATGGCATCCTGGCCTGGATCAGGAATAGTGTGGCCAGCAGGAGCAGGGAGGTCATTGTGCCCCTGGACTCTGCGAAGGTTAGGCCACACCTTGAGTACTGTGTCCAGTTCGGGGCCCCTCAGTTTAGGAAGGACATTGAGACACTTGAATGTGTCCAGAGATGGGCAACAAGGCTGGGGAGAGGCCTTGAGTACAGCCCTGTGAGGAGAGGCTGAGGGAGCTGGGGTTGTTTAGCCTGGAGAAGAGGAGGCTCAGGGGAGACCTTATTGCTCTCTACAACTACCTGAAGGGTGGTTGTAGCCAGGAAGGGGTTGGTCTCTTCTCTCTAGCAACCAGCACCAGAACAAGGGGACACAGTCTCAAGCTGCACCAAGGGAAGTTTAGGCTGGAGGTGAGGAGAAAGTTCTTCACGGAGAGAGTCATTTGTCATTGGAATGTGCTGCCCAGGGAGGTGGTGGAGTCACCATCCCTGGAGGTGTTCAAGAGGGGATTGGATGTGGCACTTGGTGCCATGGTCTAGTCATGGGGTCTGTGGTGACAGGTTGGACTCGATGATCTTTGAGGTCTCTTCCAACCTTAGTGATACTGTGGTACTGTGATTTTAATGCATTTCCTAAGGATGAAAGGAGACACCTTAATAAACAATTATGTTAGAAAGTAGATTTGTGTTCTGAATTGTGGGGGGTTCAAATTACCCCCCAACTAATTTGGAGAAAATACCCCAAAATAAAATTGCCAGACCAGCTCATTTGGAAGCAAATGAAGCTATATTTACAAACACACTACAATCAAGAAATGTGAAATGCAATGAAGGTGTGTAATATTTACATGTATATACCTGTATATAAACAACACAAGAACCCCCCTGGACAAAATCAGGGGGCTACCAATAGCTCCCTACTCTCTCCACCCTTCCCCTCCTGTACAAGGGATAAAGAAAGAGAAAAGAGAAGAGCAGAGAGTTGATGTTAGCTGCAAGAAGAATGCAACCGAGGTCAGCAAGCCAGCAGAAGCAACCAGCGAGTATCAGCTAGAGCAAAGAGCTGAGGAAGAGCAACAGTTATTTTGTAAAAATACCTTTATGTTAGTTATCAGATCAAAGGGATTATTTAGACCTTATCATCCTGAGGTCATTCTGCCCCTGTACTCAGCACTGGTTAGGCCACACCTTAAGTCCTGTGCCCAGTTCTGAGGCCCTCAGTTCAGGAAAGATGTTGAGTTGCTGGAACATGTCCAGAGAAGGGCAACAAAGCTGGGGAGGGGTTTGGAGCACAGCCCTGTGAGGAGGGGCTGAGGGAGCTGGGGTTGCTTAGCCTGGAGAAGAGGAGGCTCAGGGGAGACCTTATTGCTGTCTACAACTACCTGAAGGGAGATTGTAGCCAGGGGGCCGTTGGTCTCTTCTCCCAGGCAACCAGCACCAGAACAAGAGGACACAGTCTCAAGCTGTGCCAGGGGAGGTTTAGGCTGGATGTTAGGAAGAAGTTCTTTATAGAGAGAGTGATTGGCCATTGGAATATGCTGCCCAGAGAGGTGGTGGAGTCACCATTGATGGAGGTGTTTAGGCAGACACTGGACTGGGTGCTTGGTATCATGGTTTAGTTGATTAGATGGTGTTGGATGATAGGTTGGACTCGGTGATCTCAAAGGTCTTTTCCAACCTGGTTAATTCTATTCTATTCTAGTCTAGTCTAGTCTAGTCTAGTCTAGTCTATTCTTTTTTCACTTTACATCCAATGGTAATTTATTTACATCCTACCACTTTCTACTATATCTATAGAAAATTTCCTAGGCATCAGCCTAAAACTGCCACAGGGATGAACTGTGTTAAACATTGAAACAAAAGCCAGTCTTCAAAGTTTGAAAAAGAAACATCTAAGCCTAACATGACCTGAAATACGACACTGCCATCAGTGCCTTTATGATAAGTTGGCAAAAGCAGTCATCTGTACCTGTAATCAGATATGGCCACCATATCTGTAGACTTAGATTTCTGCTTATGCAGAGGGCTCCATTCAATCAATCAAAACACTTGGTTTAAAAGCAGAATGCAACATGTTAATATGCAAGACCTGGCAGGCTTTGTGTTTCTTCAGAAGCATAAAATCTGAGCTGCTGTAGCTGTTGATAGAATTAAACTTTTCCCTAGATGTCTGAGATACTACTGACTCTTTCAAGAGACACTGAGAGCTGGCAAGGGGATAAAAGGGAAAAATGGTTTTAAATACTTTGCTTTAAAGTACAGAGGGCTCTGTGTGTTTATTTTGAATGGATGCCTGCATACTGTTAGCTACTGGAATTGGCAAACAGTTCTGGGAGTTTCATGTTTTTAACCATGTTTTTAAACTTACAAATCAGTCATGGAAGGGAAGAGTGGGAATCTGGAGGAAACTTCAGAGCTGTCTCTGTCCCAGTATGGAGAGAGACCTGGAAGACATGGTTGCACTCAGGAATGTTTTTGTTTGTCTAAGGAAGAAGCCGAGACATGTATCACAGCATCACAGTATCACTAAGCTTGGAAGAGACCTTGAAGATCATCGAGTCCAACCTGGCACCACAGACCTCATGGCTAGACCATGGCACCAAGTGCCACGTCCAGTCCCCTCTTGAACACCTCCAGGGACGGTGACTCCACCACCTCCCTGGGCAGCACATTCCAATGACAAATGACTCTCTCAGTGAAGAACTTTCTCCTCACCTCCAGCCTAAACTTCCCCTGGTGCAGCTTGAGACTGTGTCCCCTTGTTCTGGTGCTGGTTGCTAGAGAGAAGAGGCCAACCCCTTCCTGGCTACAACCACCCTTCAGGTAGTTGTAGAGAGCAATGAGGTCTCCCCTGAGCCTCCTCTTCTCCAGGCTAAACAACCCCAGCTCCCTCAGCCTCTCCTCACAGGGCTGTGCTCAAGGCCTCTCACCAGCCTTGTTGCCCTTCTCTGGACATGTTCAAGTGTCTCGATGTCCTTCCTAAACTGAGGGGCCCAGAACTGGACACAGGACTCAAGGTGTGGCCTAACCAATGCAGAGTCCAGGGGCACAATGACCTCCCTGCTCCTGCTGGCCACACTATTCCTAATGCAGGCCAGGATTCCATTGGCCTTCTAGGCCACCTGGGCACACTGCTGGCTCATGTTCAGGCGGCTGTCAGCCAGCACCCCCAGGTCCCTCTCTGGCAGCTCTCCAGCCACTCTGACCCCAGCCTGTAGCTCTGCATGGGGTTGCTGTGGCCAAAGTGCAGCACCTGGCACTTGGACTTGTTGAATGCCATCCTGTTGGACTCTGCCCTTCTGCCCAGCCTATCAAGGTCCCTCTGCAGAGCCCTTCTGCCCTCTAACAGATCAACATCTGCTCCCAACTTGGTGTCATCTGCAAATTTGCTGATGACTGTCTCAATCCCCTCATCCAGATCATCAATGAAGGTATTAAAGAGGATAGGGCCCAGCACTCACACTGTAGCCTGCTTCAATAAATGAACATGGAGTCACTGGGATGGTGAGGAGAGTAGATATGATGCTTAAATCAGTTAAAGAGGGGGATACTTGTAAAGGTGATTCAGGAAGGGCTGATGAGATTTCTGAAGATCACCCTGGCAGATGTGCTATGTGGTAACAGACAAACAAGAAGGAGAGTCAACTTGAAATCTGAAAATATACAGGATTTCAATCATATGTTTCAATTTCTCCTGAAGCTGGTGAAGAGACAAATTTTCTCCTTGTGTCCTTGACTGAAACAACAACTTTGCATCAGGTCCTTTAACGTGGGAAAAAATAGAAACGTGTAGATTCAGATTGGATGTTAGGAAGAAGTTCTTCCCCGTGAGGGTGGTGAGACACTGGAACAGGTTGCCCAGGGAGGTGGTGGAAGCTTCATCCCTGGAGGTTTTGAAGGCCAGGCTGGATGTGGCTCTGAGCAACTTGATGTAGTGTGAGGTGTCTCTGCCCATGGCAGTGGGGTTGGACCTGGATGATCCTTGAGGTCCCTTCCAACCCTAACAATTCTATGATTCTATTATTCACACAGGAGTACATCCAGATGGGGCTTGAAAGTCTCCAGAGAAGGAGAATTCACAACCTCTCTGGGCAGCCTGTTCCAGTGCTCTGGGACCCTCACAGTGAAGAAGTTGCTCCTCATGTTGAGGTGGAACCTCCTGTGCTGTAGCTTCTATCCATTACCCCCTTGTCCTATCCCAGGATGCAGCTGAGCAGAGCCTGTCCCCTCCCTCTTGACCCCCAGCCCTCAGATATTTAGAAACATTGATTAAATCCCCTCTCAGTCTTCTCCTCTCCTGATTAAACAGCCCCAGGGCTCTCAGCCTCTCCTCAGCAGGCAGTGCTCCAGTCCCTTCAGCATCCTTGTAGCCTTCCCTTGGACTCTCTCCAGCAGATCCTTGTCCCTCCTGAACTGGGGAGCCCCGAACTGGATGCAATATTCCAGATGAGGTCTCACTAGGGCAGAGTGGGGGAGGAGAACCTCCCCTGGATCTGCTGGACACACTCCTCTGAATGCACCCCAGGACCCCATTGGCCTTCTTGGCCACCAGGGCACATTGCTGTCCCATGCAGAACTTCTTGTCCACCAGCACTCCCAGGTCCTTCTCCACAGGGCTGCTCTCCAGCAGATCACCTCCCAGCCTGTACTGCTGCAGTTTGTTATTCCTTCCCAGGTGCAGGACTCTGCACTTATCCTTGTTGAACCTCATTAGGTTCCTCTCTGCCCAGCTCTCAGTCTGCCCAAGTCTCTTGAGGTCTCTTCCAACCTTGGTGATTCTGTGATTCTGAATGGCTGCACAGCCTTCAGGTGTCTCAGGCAAGCCTCCCTGTTTGGTATCATCAGGACATAGTGTCTGTTCAGCAAGTGTGCTGATCATACCAACAGTGTCAACACCATCCTGCCTCATGCCAGCTTCAAAAGGAAAGTGCTGGCTAGAGCAAAGTCTGTCTGTCCCCTCATCAGTCATTGGTGAAGATGTTGAACAGGACCAGACCCAGCACTGATCCCTGGGGGACTCCACTATTTCCAGCTCTCCAGCTGGATTTGGCACCATTCACCTCCACTCTATGGGCTCTATTGTGTAACCAGTTCCTAATCCATCTCACAACATATGAGTTTATACAAGTCTGCTTCCTTCATTGTTATGCATCACACAAAAGACACTAAAAATATCTGTTTAATTTCTTGGAGTGCACACTGAAATAGAGATAAAAAGATGAAGTCTATTTTGGTTCTGTGTAACTCCTGCCGGGCTGATATTGCTCCTTTGTAATGTCGTTTTGTGTCAACATATCCAGCAAAAGCTGCAGGACCCTACATACCATTGACACAAATAGTCTCTGCTTCCTCTAAGGAGTCATTTTCCTTAAGTAGCTATCCAACAGATGGATCGCATTTTCCTTCTATGGCAGAAACAGTTGAAGTCGGAAGGAGCCACAGGAAGATCATATTGAGATGTAGTTTGGAGTCATTGCACTTCCTATCTTCCTGTAACTTGCAGAGCATCTTGGGACAGTGCAGAATACACAAAGAATACAGAATTAACCAGGTTGGAAAAGCCTTTTGAGATCAACCTATTGAGTCCAACCATCTAATCAACTAAACCATGGCACCAAGTGCCTCCTCCAGGCTCTTTTTAATACATCCAGGGATGATGACTCCACCACCTCCCTGGACAGCACATTCCAATTGCCCATCTCTCCTTCTGAGAAGAATTTCTTCCTAACATCCAACCTAAACCTCCCTGGCACAGCTTGAGACTGTGTCCTCTTGTTCTGCCTCTGGTTGCCTGGGAACAGAGACCAACCCCCTCCTGGCTACAGCCTCCCTTCAGGTAGTTGTAGAGAGCAATGAGGTCTCCCCTGAGCCTCCTCTTCTCCAGGCTAAGCAACCCCAGCTCCCTCAGCCTCTCCTCACAGGGCTGTGCTCCAGACTCCTCACCAGCTTTGTTGAACAATCTTCCCTGTTTAGTAGCCATAAGCATTTTTGTGCTGCATTGTATTTTCCTTTGTTTTAAAAATCTTGTCTGGCTTTGAAATTTAATATGAAGGGCTCTGTTCTGACCAGCCACTTTGAAGTTCAGATAAGATTGGAAAAGGGCTCTACTGGGCTGATTTTTGGTTGGTTTTTTTTTTGGCGGAGTTAATGGAAAAACACAAGCTTCAGCTTCTAGATACAGGCAATATGGTGTGATAAAAGTGCGTGGCAAAATGGAGAGAGTTACTGCTCTGGAATTTGCTGTGATACAGGCCTGAAGAACTGTTATGCCATTTGTGTGGAACCTTGTGAAGTACAAATTTATTTTGTTTTAGTCTTCCCTTCCCTTCCCTTCCCTTCCCTTCCCTTCCTTCCCTTCCCTTCCCTTCCCTTCCCTTCCCTTCCCTTCCCTTCCCTTCCCTTCCCTTCCCTTCCCTTCCCTTCCCTTCCCTTCCCTTCCCTTCCCTTCCCTTCCCTTCCCTTCCCTTCCCTTCCCTTCCCTTCCCTTCCCTTCCCTTCCCTTCCCTTCCCTTCCCTTCCCTTCCCTTCCCTTCCCTTCCCTTCCCTTCCCTTCCCTTCCCTTCCCTTCCATTTTCCTAAGACTCTTTATGACTAGATAATTGCCTGACACTTATGTTGTACTGCTATTCCAAGGAAACCTTATTGTGGCCTTCCGGTATCTGAAGGGGGCTACAAGAAAGCTGGGGAGGGGCTTTTGAGGGTGTCAGGGAGTGATAGGACTGGGGAGAATGGAAAAAAAAAATAGAAATGGGTAGATTCAGATTGAATGTCAGGAAGAAGTTCTTCCCCATGAGGGTGGTGAGACATTGGATCAGGTTGCCCAGGGACGTGGTGGAAGCCTCATCCCTGGAGGTTTTTAAGGCCAGGCTGGAAGTGGCTGTGAGCAACCTGCTGTAGTGTGAGGTGTCCCTGCCCATGGCAGGGGGGTTGGACCTGGCTGATCCTTGAGGTTCCTTCCAACCCTAATAATTCTATGCTTCTATGACAAGGCAGAGCCTTTTTCTTAGTGACAAAATGTGCTGTGTTTTTAGTTTTACCCTTGCAAAGCTACTTGGCTTCATTATCTGCTGTTGTGCTGTTGGCTGGCCACCACTGAGGCTTACAATGGGTATTTCGCAGAATTTGGACTAGCGCTGTATCATATTCTTTTATTACTAGCTTCTCAGTTTCCTTTGGGAAAAGGCAAAAAGAGATGCAGATACACTGAAGTTACAGATGGATTAATTATCATTTACAACTGTTTGTCCCTTCTGCAGCTCTCTGTGGAGTTACTCTCTCAGCTCACTAGTACATGAATCACAGGATGATAGGGTTTGAAGTGAGACTCTGCCTTGTCCCACTGGAGCAGCCATGCATAATGCACCAGTTTTGCCTGAAAAAAAAGTTCCCTTCCATTAGAAACAATGCATGACTGCACAGTGCCTCAAGCAGTGTAACAGGGGGATGAGGGCAAAGAGAGCAGTCTGTCTGGGAGAACTTATTTTCCTAAAATATTTGTTTGCAATACACATTTCCTTGATTAATAGAGGGATTACAATGTATTCCTTATCTTCTTCTTGCAGCAGCAGGGTCAGCACCTATAGCTGAAGGAAGCCAGCAAAGCTGAAGCACAGAAGTACTTCATCTGCAGCCTCAGCATATGCTGCAAAACTCTGTATATTACTGCACTAATGGGAATAGGGTTGGTATTGTTTTCTGGCCAGACCACCAATGTGTGCCTGGGCAAACTTCTCTCCCAAAAGCCAGTCTTCCCCTTTTGCTGTTAGAGAATGTCGATGCCAAAGCTTGTACATAGCTTTTAATGTGATAGGAATTGTTCCTTTTTCCTTTCCTGTTATGAAGCTTTTGTGTTGTTGGTTGTTTGTTGGTGGTGGTCGTGGTGGTGGTTTTTTTTTTCACTCAGAAGCAATTTTTGATGCAAAATCATAGAATCGCAGATTCACAGTATCGCAGCATTTCAGGGGCTGGAAGGGACCTCCAGAAATCATCCAGGCCAAACTCCCTGCCAGAGCAAGGTCACCTAGAGCAGGCAGACATCCAGGTGAGTTTTGAATGTCTCCAGAGAAGGAGGCTTCACAACCCCACTGGGCAGCCTGTTCCAGTGTTCTGTCACCCTCACAGGGGAAAAATTCTTCCTCATGTTCACATGGAACTTCTTATGCCTCAACTTCCACCACTGCCCCTTGTGTGTCATTGGGCATCACTCAGCAGAGCCTGGCTCCATCCTCTGAGCACTCACCCTTTACATATTTATAAACATTGATGAGGTCACCTCTCAGTCTCCTCTTCTATAAGCTAAAGAGCCTCAGCTCCCTCAGTCTCTCCTCATATGGAAGATGTTCCACTCGCTTAATCATCCTCGTGACTGGACTCTTTCAAGCAGCTCACTGTCTTGAACTGAGGGGCCCAGAACTGGACACAATATTCCAGATGCAGCCTTACCAGTGCAGAGTAGAGGGGGAGGAGGACTTCTCTCCTTGTTTCTTGATAGCTCTCTTGTTCATGGGGTTGTTGCAGTATATTCACTCTGAAACTACGAGCTTTTGAGTGCAGAGACTTGCTGGTACAGTTTGGACATTTTTATTGTTTACACAAATATGAGTAGCAGTTGCAGGTAGACACTATTTCATTTTTAAATTGTTTTTCTTGCACCTTAGATTTTTGGAAGCTTTGAAATGCATCATCATAGAATCATAGAATGGTCTGAGCCAGAAGGGTCCTCCAAAGCTCATCCAATCCAGTCCCTCTGCAGTCAGCAGGGACATCCCCATCTAGATCAGGCTGCCCAGGGCCTCGTCCAGCCTCGCTTTGAATATCTCCAGGGAAGGAGCCTCAACCACCTCCCTGGGCAACCTGCTCCAGTGTTCCACCACCCTCATAGGAAAGAACTTGTTCCTAACATTAGATCTAAATCTGTCCTTCTCCAGCTTGAAGCCATTGACCCTCATCCTATCCCTGCAGGCCTGTACAGTTTCTCTCCATCTTTCCTATAGCCCCCTTCAGGTACCGGAAGGCTGCTATTAGGTCTCCCCAAAGCCTCCTCTTCTCCAGGCTGAACACCCCTTGATCCCTCAGCCTGTCCTCCTAGCAGAGCTGCTCCAAGCCCTTGATCATTCTCATGGTCCTCCTCTGGACCCTCTCCATCAGGTCCATGTCCTTCCTCTTTTCAGGGCTCCAGACCTCTACACAGTACTGCAGGTGAGGTCTCCCCAGAGCAGAGCACAGTGGCAGAATCGCTTCCCTGACTCTGCTGGCAATGCATCTGTGGATGCAGCCCAGGATGTGATTTGCCTTCTGTGCTGCAAGCTCACACTGCCTGCTCATGTCCAGATTCTCATCCATCAGCACCCCCAAGTCCTTTTCCTCAGGGCTTCTTTCTCTCACCTCCTCACCCAGTCTGTATGGATAGTGAAGATTGCTCCAGCCCAGGTGCAGAACCCTGTTCTTGCTCTTGTTGAACCTCATGAGGTGCACCTGGGCACCACCTCTCCAGCTTGTCCATGATGACCTTCTCTTCTTCTATAGCAGTAGAATAGGGTAAGATTCTTAGATTCAGCTCTTTCATAGCTTACTGATAGGAAGAATAAAATTCAGTGTCCATTAAGCAATGGAAAAACCCTCATGGATTAATAATACAATACAATAATACAATACAACAGGTTGGAAGAGACCTTCAAGATCATCACGTCCAACCCATCAACCAATCCAACCCACCTAAAATACAGTACAGTACCATACAGTACAATACAGTACAAAAGAGTACAATACAGTACAATACAGTACAATACAACCCACCTAAACAACTAAAAAACTAAACCCTGGCACCAAGCACCCCATCAAGCCTCTTCTTGAACACCTCCAATGAAGGTGACTCCACCACTTCCACAGGCAGCTGATTCCAGTGGGCAATCACTCTCTCAGTATAGAACTTCTTCCTAACTTCCAGTCTAAACCTGCCCTGGCGCAGCCTGAGATTGTGTCCTCTTGTTCTGGTACTGGCTGCCTGGGAGAAGAGACCAACCTCCGCCTGGCTACAACCTCCCTTCAGGTGGTTGTAGAGAGCAATAAGGTCACCCCTCAGTCTCCTCTTCTCCAGGCTAAGCAAGCCCAGCTCCCTCAGCCTCTCCTCATAGGGCTTGTGTTCCAAGCCCCTCACCAACTTTGTTGCCCTTCTCTGGACACGTTCCAGCAAGTCAGCCTCCTTCCTAAACTGAGGGGCCCAGAACTGGACACAGGACTCAAGGTGTGGCCTAACCAGTGCAGTGTCCAGGGACAGAATGACCTCCCTGCTCCTGCTGGACACACTGTTCCTGATGCAGGCCAGGAGGCCATTGGCCCTCCTGGCTACCAGGGTACACTGCAGGCTCATGTTCAGCCTACCATCAACCAGCACCCCAGGTCCCTCTCTACCTGGCCGCTCTCCAGCCACTCTGACCCCAGCCTGTAGCACTGCCTGGGGTTGCTGTGGCCAGTGTGCAGAACCCGGCACTTGGAAGTTTGAAATTGATATTGCATTGTCTTGCTTTATTCACATTGATTTGAGCATGTCAAGAGACAGGAAAGAGAAAGGTTTTGCAATGCTAGCACTAGACTATCACCTTTACCCAATGAGGCAGAACAGGTCAAAGGATGTTTGTTCCTTTCATCTGGCAGTCCAGCTCTTGCATCCAATTGCTTAAATGTGTGCCTGTGAAAATGGGACCACTAACACAATGCTAATGCCATTCTGGGGTGGATTAGAAGGGGTGTGACCAGTAGGTTGAGAGAGGTTCTCCTCCTCTACTCTGCAATGGTGAGGCTGCATGTGGAATATTGTGTCCAGTTCTGGGCCCATAATATCAAGACAGTGAGCTGCTTGTAAGAGTCCAGGACAGAGCCATGAGGATGATTAAGGGAGTGGAACATCTTCCTTATGAGGAAAGACTGAGAGAGCTGAGGGCTCTAGCTTAGAAGACACTGAAAGGTGACCTCATTCATGTTGATAAAGCTGTGCAGGGTGAGTGCCAAGAGCATGGAGCCAGGCTCTGCTGGGTGATGCCCACTGACAGCACAAGGGGCAGTAGTGGAAGTTGAGGCATAGGAAGTTTCACATAAATATGAGGAAGAACAGGCTGCCCAGTGGGGTTGTGGACTCTCCCTCTCTGGAGATATTTAAGACCTACCTGGATGTGTTCCTGTGTAATCTACTCTAGGTGACCCTTCCCTGGCAGGGGGTTGGACTGGATGAGCTTTCAAGGTATCCTCCAGTCCCGGAAATTATGTGATTCTGTGACAAGATGTACACACCACATGTCTTAAAACTTTGGTGTGTAGAGACAGCAGAGATTCAGATAATTTGTACAAAAACAAACAAACAAACAAAACAAAACCAACCAAACCCACAACCACCACCAACAAAAACCCAGGCGACTGCCTTGCTTTGGTTCTCTTTAGCATTGCCAAGGAATTACCCTAACCTTGGTAATGTTGTTTTCTCTTGAGGAATTTTGGTGGGTTGAAATCAGCCCCCCAACTAATTTGACAGAATTGCCCCCCAAAATCAAATTGCCAGACTAGCTCAGTGGGATGGAAGCAAATGAAGCTCTGTTTCCGAGCAAAACTGCAATCTAGAAATGTGAAATGCAATGAATATGTACAAAATATGCAATATTTACAATTTATAAACAACATGAGAACCCCCCCCCCATAGACAAAACCAGGGGTTACCCACAGCTGCCCCCTCTCTTCCCCCTTCTCCTCTCCCTGTACAAGGGGAAAAAAAAAAATAAGAGAAGAGGAAAGCAGAGAGCAGCAGAGAATGCAGCCAAGGTCAGCAGCAGCCAAGCAAAAGCAGCCAGATAGTATCAGCTAGAGCAGAGAAGCCAAAAATTCAAAAGCATAAGTTTACACAACTAACTTTATGTTAGTTATCAGACCAAAGGGATTATTTAGACCTTATCATCACTTTCCCTTTTACATCCAAGGGTAATTTATTTACATTCAACTACCTTCTACTCAAGACCTGTGGAAAATTTCTTAGGCATCAGCCTAAAACTGCCACAGGAATGCTTTTGTGTCTTTCAAGCAAGCATAAACTGAAAGGATTAATAATGCTCCTGTTTGAGCTAGGAAATGATTTGCTGTCAGGATCTGACATGGCTTTAACTTCTGTCATAATTTCAATAATTCATGACAAGATTGAGTCTCCTTCTCTGGAGACTTTCAGGACCCATCTGGATTAATTCCTGTGTGACCTGCACTAGATTCTATGGTCCTCCTCTGGTGGGGGGGTTGGACTTGATGATCTCCAGAGGTCCCTGCCAAGCCCTAACTTACTGTGATAGTGTAATTGTGAAATAATCAGAATGTCTGAGATTCTTACTGTTTTGGAGCTCAAGGGTGTTTGGATATATGCAGAATGAGAAATGTCAGACCAGTTTTCGCTGTAGGCCATGCTAAACCATACTGAAATGAGGCTATGTGAAAATAAATAAATAAATATATAATCTATGCACAATGTACTTTCCAAAAGTCAAATATATTACATTTCTGGTTTTAATTTTGGTCTCTGAAATAAAGCTTGAGATTTCTTGGTTTGCTAGACAATTTTTGGTGGATCACAAAATCACCGAATCTACCAGGTTGGAAGAGACCTCCAAGATCATCAAGTCTAACTGATCACTCAATCATATTTAGCCAACTAGACCATGGCACTTAAACACTTCCAGGGACTTTGACACCACCACCTCCCTGGGCAGCACACTTCAAGGGCCAATCTCTCTTTCTGTGAAGATCTTCTTTCTAATATCAAGCCTAAACTTGCCTCTGTATAGCTTGAGACTGTGTTCTCTTGTTCTGGTGCTGGCTGCCTGGGAGAAGAGACCAACCCCCACCTGGCTACAACCTCCCTTCAGGGAGTTGTAGACAGCAATAAGGTCTGCCCTGAGCCTCCTCTTCTCCAAGCTAAACACCCCCAGCTCCCTCAGCCTCTCCTCACAGGACTGTGCTCCAGACCCCTCCCCAGTCTTGCCCTTCTATGGACACATTCCAGCATCTAAACATCTTTCTTAAATGGTGGGGCCCAGAACTGGACACAGTACTCAAAGTTTGGCCTAACCAGTGCTGAATACAGCGGCAGAATGACTTCTGGTCAAGGTGATCCTGCTCTGGCAGGGGGGTTGGACTGGGTGATCTTTCAAGGTCCCTTCTGGTCCCTAACATTCTGTGATTTGGTGATTCTGTCAACTTAAAACAGTAATTCTATGGAAGTCTCCAGGGGAAGCATGAGAACTGGAAAGATTTTCCCTTCAAGAGGTCCACAGTCTGTTCAAGCTACTCTTGATAGGAAATGTATTTATTTATTTGTTTGTTTATTTGTTTGTTTTACTCTTTCCTATTTCTTCTATGTATGCAAACACACATAACTATAAGTGTGTTTAGGGACATATATTGATAAAAATATTATGGCCCATAATATTTCCAGTATGACAGAACTCTCCTCTCCTGTTTGGATTAAACAGGTCAATTTTGAAAGATGTATGTTTTACAGATCTCTGGTTTCCTTAGTGTGGTGGTAAGTCTGAGAGTCTCTGTTCCTTTGTCTAGAGAGGGTGGATTTGAGGTAGAGGTGGAAACAAATTACCACAGTCATCAGCAAATTTGCAGATGACACCAAGTTGGGAGCAGATGTTGATCTGTTAGAGGGTAGAAGCCTCTGCAGAGGGACCTCGACCGACTGGACAGATGGGCAGAGTCCTACATGATGGCATTCAACAAATCCAAGAGCCAGGTGCTGCACTTTGGCCACAGCAACCCCAGGCAGAGCTACAGGCTGGGGTCAGAGTGGCTGGAGAGCTGCCAAACAGAGAGGGACCTGGGGGTGCTGATTGACAGCCGCCTGAACGTGAGCCAGCAGTGTGCCCAGGTGGCCAAGAAGGCCAATGGCATCCTGGCCTGCATTAGGAAGAGTGTGGCCAGCAGGAGCAGGGAGGTCATTGTGCCCCTGGACTCTGCATTGGTTAGGCCACACCTTGAGTCCTGTGTCCAGTTCTGGGCCCCTCAGTTTAGGAAGGACATCGAGACACTTGAACATGTCCAGAGAAGGGCAACAAGGCTGGGGAGAGGCCTTGAGCACAGCCCTGTGAAGAGAGGCTGAGGGAGCTGGGGTTGTTTAGCCTGGAGAAGAGGAGGCTCAGGGGCGACCTCATTGCTCTCTACAACTACCTGAAGGGTGGCTGTACCCAGGAAGGGGTTGGTCTCTTCTCTCTAGCAACCAGCACCAGAACAAGAGGACACAGTCTCAATCTGTGCCAGGGGAAGTTTAGGCTCGAGGTGAGGAGAAAGTTCTTCATCAAGAGAGTGGTTTGTCATTGGAATGTGCTGCCTGGGGAGGTGGTGGAGTCACCGTCCCTGGAGGTGTTCAAGAGGGGATTGGACGTGGCACTTGGTGCCATGGTCTAGTCATGAGGTCTGTGGTGACAGGTTGGACTCGATGGTCTTTGAGGTCTCTTCCAACCTTAGTGATACTGTGATACTGGAATAAGTCCTCATATTTACTAATGTCCAGTGGAACACAGACTGAGTCCTTCAGAATGCATGTGTTTTCCTGGGAAATCTTGGTAGCAAGGCAGCTACCTCACAAATCCATGAGGAAAACCCAGCTTTACTATATGGCCATAAAATATTTCCTAATGAAACTGGAAAGGAGAGGGAATAATTCTATTTTGCTGCTGTCCTGATTGCTGTTCAAAGAAGAAACCTGACCTAAGATCTTCAATTTCTTTTCCTTTCTTCAAAGGTTCAATTACCTTTTTTCCCACACACACATTGTATTTACTTCATGATAAAGAAAACAAACAAAATTTTTATTAGGGTGAGGAAAAGGTTCTTACTAACATTTTGTTATTTCAAAGGTAGAGTGAGCTCACCTTTTTGGAAGGTGTTTTTATTATGCTCAGTATTGCATGCTGCAAGTCACTCAAAATGGAACTGTTGAAAAGGTTCAGTTTTCTGCACTCTCTGCTTCTTTCTCTATTCCCCCCCCCCCTTGAATATGTTCTATCACAAAGACACAAAGACTAGTCTGAATATTTTTATGCATTAGTCTAGTGGCTGATCTGTACCAGTTTTCTGCACAATAGGAAAAAAAAAGCCTCAAAGCCTGTTGTCAATGTCTCAAATATTACATTTTCATATATTCAGCTCTGAAAAATAGTATCCCTGCTGTACATCACAGTATGTTTTCCATAACAGCTCAAAGAAACCCCAAACCAAACCAAGCAACCAGAGCAACAGAGAAAGCAGTGTTTCGTGCCCACTTGATCTTTTTTCCTTTGAAACCATACAAACTTGTTTGTATTGTTAGAGTTACAGAATCACAGAATGGTAGAGGCTGGAAGGGACCTCCAGAGATCATCCAATCCACACACACACCCGCCAGAGCAGCATCACCAAGAGCAGATCACACAGGAACACACCCAGGCAGGTTGTGAATATCTCCAGAGAGGGACAGCAACTGATGTCATTTGCCTGGACCTGAGCAAAGCCTTTGACACTGTCCCACACCACATCCTGGTCTCCAAGCTGGTGACACATGGGTTTGATGGATGGACCACCAGATGGATAAAGAACTGGCTTGATGGCCGCACCCAAAGAGTGGCTGTCAATGGGTCCATGTCCCAGGGGAGGCCAGGGACAAGCAGAGTCCCTCAGGGATCAGTCCTGGGACCAGGCTTGTTCAACATCTCTGTGGGTGCCATGGACAGTGGCATTGAGTGCACCCTCAGCAAGGTTGCTGATGACACCAAGCTGTGTGGTGCAGCAGACACGCTGGAGGGAAAGGATGCCATCCAGAGGGACCGGGACAGGCTGGAGAGGTGGGCACAGGCCAACCTCATGAGCTTCAACAAGACCAAGGGCAGGGTCCTGCATCTGGGTCAAGGCAATCCCAGGCACAAATCAGGGCTGGGCAGGGACTGGCTGGGGAGCAGCCCTGAGGAGAGAGACTTGGGGGTGCTGGTGGACAAGAAGCTCAACAGGAGCTCTCAATGTGCACTTGCAGCCCGGAAAGCCAATCAGAGCCTGGGCTGCATCAAAAGAAGTGTGGCCAGCAGGTCAAGGGAGGGGATTCTCCCCCTCTCCTCAGCTCTGGGGAGACCCCACCTGGAGTACTGCCTCCAGTTCTGGAGCCCCTATTGCAAGAGGGATCTGGAGGTGCTGGAAGGTGTCCAGAGAAGGGCCACGAGGATGAGCAGAGGGCTGGAGCACCTCTCCTGTGAGGACAGACTGAAGGAGTTGGGGCTGTTCAGTCTGGAGAAGAGAAGGCTCCGAGGTGACCTCATTGTGGCCTTCCAGTATCTGAAGGGGGCCTACAATAAGGCTGGGGAGGGACTTCTCAGGCTATCAGGTAGTGATAGGACTAGGGGGAATGGAATGAAGCTGGAGGTGGGGAGATTCAGGCTGGATGTGAGGAGGAGGTTCTTCCCCATGAGAGTGGTGAAGGCCTGGAATGGGTTGTCCAGGGAGGTGGTTGAGGCCCCATCCCTGGAGGTGTTTAAGCCCAGGCTGGATGAGGCTCTGACCAGCCTGATGTAGTGTGAGGTGTCCCTGCCCATGGCAGGGGGTTGGAACTAGATGATCCTTGTGGTCCCTTCCAACCCTGACTAATACTATGATACTACTATTACACAACCCCCTGGGCCTGTTCCACTGTTTTGTCACCCTCACAGGGAAAAAAAAATCCACCTGTTTCCATGGAACTTCCTCTGCCTCAGCTTCCACCACTGCCCCTTGTGCTGTCATTGGGCATCACCCAGCAGAGCCTGGCTCCATCCCCTTTGCAGATATATATGAGGTCACTGAGTCCCTCTTCTCTGCTCCCTCAGTCTTTCCTCACAAGGAAGATCTTCCAATCCCTTAATCATTTTTTCTGGATCTTCACTGGTCTTTTTAAAGCAATTCCCTGAGGTCCTTCTTGAACTGAGGGGCCCAGGACAGGACAGAATACTCCAGATGCAGCCTCAGCAGGGCAGAGCAGAGGGGGAGGAGAGCCTCTCTCCACCTACTCACCACAGCCCTTTTTATCCACCCCAGAATGGCATTGGCCTTCTTGGCCACCAGAGCACAGTGCTGGCTCATGGTCAAACTCCCTTCCACAAGGGCCCCCATGTCCTTTTCCCCTTCAGTGCTTCCCAACAATTACTCTAAGGGGACTTAATTTTGCTTCATTATTTTTTTATTAATCTGTCATACTACTGTATTATTAGTTAAATAAAATTGATCAGCTATTGATGAGGTTTTATATTAAAGGTAGACTTGGTGCAAATCCTCCAAGAGTAAATGTGGATAGTTTGACAATTAGCTTAGAGGTAACACAGAGCTCCTTTGAAGGCCAAAGAGCAGAAATACCAGAATGATAGAAATATCTTTGCGGGGAGTTGGGGAGGAAAGGAAATACCTTCCTAAGACCTGAAATGCACATTCCTGTTCTCTGATAACAGATGCCATAGCACAGTGTTTGCCAGATTTTAGCTAACCTCACAGGAACAGTGGAGTGGGGAAAAAAAAAAAGAAGTGAGGGACTCAGGCAAATATTGACTATTACTGGTTTGAATAGCACATGTGTACATAAGGAATTTCACAGGAGAGAGTGGAATTCAAACAGGGCAGAACACTGCATTTTGTTCAAGTGTTGCAATGGCAGGTCAACACGGGTGGCCTGAGGGTCATTTTAACATTTGAATAGCGAGTATTCTCTACTCAGGAGGGCCAGCATTTAATCATTGACAAGAATAGTGAATATTGTCTGTGAGAAAGGGATAGCAGCACTGATTTCCAGTACGTTTGCAAGAATCATAGAATCATAAAATGGTCTGGGTGGACGTGACCTCTGAAGGTCCAACCTCCTCTGCAGTCAGCAGGGACATCCTCAACTGGATCAGGTTGTCCAGAGCCCTCTTGAGCGTCAACTTAGATATCTCTAGGAATGGAGCCCCCAAAACCTTCCTGGGCAACCTGTTCCAGTGTTCCACCACCCTCATAGTGAAGAACTTCTTCTTAACATCCAATCTAAATCTGCTCTTCTCTAGGTTGAAGCCATTGCCCCTTGTCCTGTCCCTGCAGCCCTTTGCAAACAGTCTGTCTCCAGCTTTCCTGTAGCCCCCTTCAGGTACTGGCAGACTGCTATTCGGACTCCCTGGAGCCTCCTCTTCTCCAGGCTGAACACCCCCAGCTCCCTCAGCCTGTCCTCATAGCAGAGCTGCTCCAACCCACTGATCATTCTCGTGGCCCTCCTCTGG
The DNA here is from genome assembly GCA_015227895.2 of Colaptes auratus. NCBI lineage: Eukaryota > Metazoa > Chordata > Aves > Piciformes > Picidae > Colaptes > Colaptes auratus. Next base: position 38,517,542 of record CM037637.1, read on the forward strand.
ACCCTCTCCATCAGGTCCATGTCCTTCATGTACCTGCACACAGTACTCCAGGTGAAGTCTCAGCAGAGCAAAGTGGCAGAATCACCTCTCTGACTCTGCTGCCAATGCATCTTTTGATGCAGCCCAGGCTGTGATTTGCCCTCTGTGCTGCAAGCTCACACTGCCTGCTCATGTCCAGCTTCTCGTCCATCAGCACCCTCATTATTTTGTTCTTGCTTTGAACAATTTATTTAGTTTTATATCCAAGATTAAAAACAAACAAACAAAAAAAAAGGAATTATTTTTTCTTGAAATTTTTGATACTTCTCAATTTCTCTAGTGTATATCTGTAGCTGTTACTAAGTAATCAGAATATGGAAAAAGTAATAAGGGGAAAAATAGGACTTTACAAGTTGAAACTAAAAGAATACTTCACACTATCACAGTATCACAGGACATTAGAGGTGTGAAGGGACCTCCAAAGATCATCAGGTCCAACCCCCCTGCCAGAGCAGCATCACCCAGGGCAGTCTGCACAGTAATGCATCCAGGTGGGGTTTGAATGTGTCCAGAGAAGGAGTGTGTCCACAACCTCTCTGGGCAGCCTGTTCCAGGGCTCTGTCACCCTCATTGCAAAGAAGTTTCTCCTCATGTTGAGCTGAAACCTTTTATGTTCCAGCTTGTACCTGGTGTTCCTTGGTGGTGACTGTGCACCACTCCTCTCCAGACTAAACAGCCCCAGGGCTCTCAGTCTCTCTTCACAGGGGAGATGCTCAAGTTCCCTAATCATCCTTGTGGCTTTCTGTTGGACTCTCTCCAGCAGGTCTCTGTTTCTCTTGGACTGGGGAGCCCAAAACTGGACACAGTATTGCAGGTGTGGTCACAGCAGGGCAGAGTAGAGGGGGAGAAGACCCTCCCCAGACCTGCTGGCCACACTTTTCTTGATGCAGCCCAGGATCCCATTGGCTCTCTTGCTGTCCACCAGCCCTCCAAGGTCTTTCTCCATGGAGCTGCTTTCCAGCAGGGCAGCCCCCTAACCTCTCCTGGTGCCTGTACTTCAGTACTATGAAGATCATATTTTGGGCAGAATACCTAAAGAACTCCTGGTTTTAGTGAAACCAGTTTTCTAATCTCCTGCTAGACTAATTTGTACATAATAGGGTAAAAGGACCTGGGTTCTATTTTTGGGTCTGTCTCATCTTCCACATTTCTAAAATAGAGATAATAAGATGTATCTGCCTTGGCAGAACATTAAAGGCAGTCTAAAGCTCCAAATTAATAATTCTGATGAACTCTCATGCATGCACACGTAAGCAAAGGAGATCATATTTTGCTGATGGACCTAGAGTAGGAGACTTTAGTCTGTCACAGAACTAAAATCTTAATCTTTGGGCAGAAAATGTAACAAACCATGAATTTGCATGTAATTGCAATGTGTCTCAGAGAAAGAAGTTATTCTGAGGAAGTGCTCTTCTGACACTGGGGAAACAGAAACAGATCGGGTAGCTGTGTGGCTCTGGAAACCCTGCCTGAGAAAGCTGCCTTTTTCAGCTGCCATGTTAGGAGTCCAGCTGAGAAGGCTCATAAGTGCTTCCAGCTCTTGGGCCCTTCTGAGGACAGGAGCTGTCTTCTGACTTCTCATTTACTGTGCCATGGACTCACACCATTGATCCCCCTATATGCTATGGTTCCCATAAGAAGGAATTCCACGTTCCTTACCCAGAGACATGCTCCAGGCATAAGCCTAATCTCAGTGGTCCAGGAGCATTTACATTTGCCAGCAGTTAACCGAAAAGTACAGTTTGGGTTACAGTCATTCCCATGGTTATTATTACAGTATCACAGGACATTAGAGGTTGGAAGGGACCTCCAGAGGCCATCAGGTCCAACCCCCCTTCCCAGAGCAGGATCACTCAGGGTAGTCTGCACAGGAATGCACCCAGGTGGGGTTTGAAAGTCTCCAGAGAAGGAGACTCCACAACTACTCTGGGCAGCTTGTTCCAGGGCTCTGCCATCCTCACTGTGACGAAGCTTCTCCTCATGTTGAGGTAAAATCTTCTTTTTTCCAGCTTGTACTGGGTGTTCCTTGGCTTATTAGTGTGCACCATTGAAAAGAGCCTGGCCCCCTCCACTTGACACCCACCCCTCAGATATTGATAGACATTGATCAGATCCCCTCTCAGTCTTCTCAAGACTATTACTGTAGCAATAACAATTAATGGAAATAGTGCATTGCTGTGATATGATTATTGTCAAAGTATTTGCAATATTAAGCAAAGTTTTAGGCTTTTTGTTTACTTGTTTGGTGTAGTAAAAGCTTACAGCAGTAAGACGCAGGGATTACCTTGAACTGCTTGTGTTTCCACAGGGCTGTGTAACTAAACCATATGTGTGTTGTGTGAGGACATGGGAACTCAAAAATGAAAGGAAGCAAAGCCATTAATCAGCTTGCTAGGGTTTTTGCCTTATCAGGCTGAAAGCAGTGCAGGTAGCATACATTATGAGAAGAGACAGAGTGTCAGATATGGCTTTGTAAAAAAATGTGTGCAGTGGGAGAGATTTAACTTTTCCCTAAATACTAATTTCCCAGTTCTATAAATGACATGATAGGAATAAACTCTTGTGTGTATAATGCCATGGTATCCATTCCTGAGTGTAATGCACGTTTCCCAGGTGACATTATGCAAGTAACTCATCTCCTGTATCATCAGTATGTGTATACCTCAGCTGTAACCTGTAATCTGTTCCCTTTTCAGCCAGTTCACTACCCACTGTTTCATTCTCCTTTGATGTCTCATATGCCTCCAAGCAATTGCCACCACTTTCTTTAAGCATCCAGGCAGCTTTTAAAGCAAACCTGAATCTTAGTATTGTGGGGTCAAGCATGAGGAACTCATACTCTCAGCAGGCAGCCTGCAAACCTCCTGTCCTGGTTTGTCACCTCCCCTGGCACAGCACTGCAGCAAGTGCAGAGCACTATGCTGCTGGGGGCATGGCTAATGGCCTCTTTCTGTCTGAGTGAACCTGAGCAGGTGGGCTGAGAACCTCTGCCCATCTCAGTAAGTCCCTAAGGAAGTGTCCTGCTCTCTTGCCTGAGGTCCCTGACTAAGTGTTCAGCGTGGAGCATGCCTGAGCATGGACACAGCTTGGTGCAGGAGGGCCAAAGAAGCTGCTGCCAGCAGAGCCATTTGCCTTGTCCTCATGGGCTGAGTGCAGCTGGCAGCTGATGAGGGTAGGGAGGCACAAACACGTTGCCTAGGGAGGCTGTGGATGTCCCCTGTTTCGAGTTGTTCAAGGCCAGGCTGGATGAGTCCTTAAGCAACCTGGGCTAGTGGGAGGTGTCCCTGCCCATGTCAGGGAAGTTGGAACTGGATGATCTTTAAAATCCCTTCCAACCCAAACCCTTCTGTGATTCTCTCCTTTGCTTTAACAACTACCTAGCCTTGTGTGGTATCGTTAAACATTACTGAACAGAAATAGTAACACCCGTATGACCTTTTGGTTGTCATTCCTAATGTGGTGGTTCTTTAAGTCATTTTAATGTTGCTACTTAACTTTGTTTGGAAGTTGTATAGTTTGGGGAAATGATTTTGCATCCAGTCATCTTAAGTGCAAATAAATCTCAAGTGCCAGAGGGGGATTCTGTCCCGGTGTAATACACTAGTGATTTTACTAGCCACATTTTATCATTGACTTTCTGCTTTATGACTTCTGTTAGGTAGCTCCTTCTTGGCAGGGGGGTTGGAACTAGATGATCCTTGTGGTCCCTTCCAACCCTAACTGAAACTATGACTTGGTACTGATGTGCTGTGAGAGTAGAAAAGCCACCATTTGATGATGACCGTGATGCAATACATACAGTGCATGCCTGAGTTAAGTTTTGGGACTATTTTTTTTTGCTTTATGCATCATTAGATGTTTACCTAATTAATGATTGCACAACAGAATGGCAACTCCACTGAAGGTTTGTTGTGCAGATCTCTTGACTATATTTGCATAAGCTGGCTTTGAATAAATGAAAGGAGTAATGTCCTACAGGGCACTGGCAAGACTGATTTCTGTTGCAACGGAGTTGTTGCAGCCACTGCTCTGAGGGCAGCTGCTGGATGCATGCAGAGTGCAGGATTCCTTAGCTGTCCTTAGACCAATTCCTTAGCAGGCTGCCTAGAGCAAAGCAATCACATTCCATGGGGGCCAAGAACAACAGCCTCACCTTGGCACCTTTGTGTTGGAACATGCTGCAGAAGCCACCTCCTTGACATGCTGGCACCTCTCATGGGGAAAAGATTTTAGCTTATAGATGTAGTTGGGTTTTACTGATAACAAAGAGTATAGAAGCAGCCACTCTGAGCAAGAGTTACTGGGGTTAGGGACTTAGGTTAGGAATGGCCTGGGAGGGTTAGGGCTGCTAGGACTTCTGCTTCTGTTAGGTAGCTCCTTCTGGCTAGGGCTTCAGTGTAGGGATGCTGCTAGGGATATGCTCAGGACTTCTGTTAGCTGCTTCATCTGTTAAGGGCTTCCAGGACTTCTGCTGTTAAGGACTCTGAGACTCTGCAATGCAAGGGATTCTACAATGCAGCAAAAAAGAACTTCTGGGAGGGCTTCCAAGATTCTCTGCTCTCTGCATTTCTGGAATCTCATTGCTATATGGCAACAGGGTTCCTGCCTTACTTCATCACCTAATGGCATCTGTTCTAAGGGGTCTACAACTACATTCAGCTCCCCTGGACCTGGAGAGCCATATCAAGGCACACAGTGAGATGATCTGCCTTAGATCATATATAGGTATTATTTGCTTCATCTGCATACTCTTTGGAAAGAGGCACTCTGTTACTGAATGAGGTTTCACATGTAGAGTCTTCTGCTCTGTCAGAGTATATAGTTGTTGACTACGTGAAACGATCTTGGGCCAGAAAGCACATCTTCGTACAGCAGCACCTGAGCTGGTCTCTAGAGAATGCCTGCTGCAAAGGCACATGGATTTAAACAGAAAGCATACTGACAAACTCAACATACAAAATACAGGAATGGAGCCAGAGAATCTATTATATCTTTCTTTCCCTATTTTATTCATATTTTAGAAGTTACTCAAATTTTATGCATGCTTCCTCTTATGCTTAGCTTTTGTCATCTTTACATAGAAACAGAATCACAGAATTGCCAGGGCTGGAAGGGACCTCAAGGATCATCCAGTTCCAACCCCCCTGACATGGGCAGGGACACCTCACACTACAGCAGGCTGCTCACAGCCACATCCAGCCTGGCCTTCAAAACCTCCAGGGATGAGGCTTCCACCACCTCCCTGGGCAACCTGTTCCAGTGTCTCACTACCCTCATGGGGAAGAACTTCTTCCTAACATCCAATCTGAATCTACCCACTTCTAGTTTTTCCATTCTCCCCCCATTTCTATCACTCCCTGGCACCCTAAAAAGTCCCTCCCCAGCTTTCTTGTAGGCCCCCTTAAGATAATGGAAGGCCACTATTAGGTCTCCTTGAAGCCTTCTTTATGTCACTTATCACCAGCTCACCTGTTTCCTCTCTGAGGGGCCCACACCTTCCCTAGGCTTCTTTTTACCATTAATATACCTACAGAATTGTTTACTGTTCCCCTTGATCTCCCTGGCTAGATTTAATTCTAACTGAGCTTTAGCTTTTCTAAGCAGCTCCCTTGCTGCTCAGGCAGCTTCCTTACATGCCCCCATTCCAGCTGTCCTCTCTTCCACTCCTTGTAGAGTTTCTTTTTGTGTGCCAGCATGTCCAGGAGCTCCTTGCTCATCCAGGCAGGTCTCCTAGCATTCTTTCCTGCTTTCCTCCTTGTGGGTATACTTTGCTCCTGGGCATAGAGAAGGTGATCCTTGAACACTGAGCAGCTGTCCTGGTCCCCACTTCTCTCAAGGGCTTTGTCCCACGATACTTTGGCCACAAGACCATTTTACAACAGACTTACAGACTTCATGGACTGTGAGGCCATTGCAAATGATTATAATGGGAAGACTGCCTTCCAGAATACCCATCTGGCACGTAGGATATCTATGTTCTTGTATCTTGTTTGCCTGAAATCCATAGCGATTAAAGGGCCATTCTATTAAAATAATAATTTCTACCATTTGTTAATGTATCCAAGTAAGACTCAGTTTCATCAAAAGCAATAAATGAAAAGAGACCATGTAGTAAGTACTTACTCAAACTGGCATGAATAAATTGATTCAGCACTTGTTTTGAATTTTTAAGAGCCCATTGAATTCTTTCAAAGAAAATGTCTGCACGAATACACCAGAGGTCTGCAGAGAATACAAAAACCTCATTGTCACTCTGCTGGAGACTCTAATCATGTTAATAGTTGCTTTGAACTTGTACAATCACTTTAATATTGGTGCTGTGGAAGAATTTCCTGTCCACCTATGCTGATGCAAAAGGAGATTTGCCTTTGCTGGTTTGTTAGAAACAGCTAACACAGTGAGGATCTGAAGCTCTCTGGAGCTGTGTGTCCTTGAGCCAAATGTTAAACTGCCCAAAAGCATTGGACATGCTTAGATAAATGCTCAACTGTTACATTAAAACCCCAAGGTGAGAATTTCAAATCCTTTGCAAGCTGCTGCTGATTTCAAGGTGATAACTGGTGTAGAGCTGATGAAAGAATCAAATTAATTACTGATGAGTAGAATGTAAATCAGAATATGTAATGAATCTTATTCTTAACTTGTGTGCTGCATCTAACAGGAATGGTTGGCAAGAATGCGGAGGAGGAACAGGTTAAAGGTACTAATTTCTTCTACCTTGACTCCTAATATAGTTCAAAGCATACTCAGGAGTGTCTTAAACTGCATTGCTGGGTATGGTTCCTTGTTTTTTGGCACCAGCTGTGCAGAAGAAATACATGAGTGAGTCATCACCTGCTGGGTGCAATTGTGGGATGGTGGTGGGAGAAGGAGCTCTGTTAGTCTTTCATGCCTGAGGAATTTCCACTTTGCTGCTGCTAAAACTACTGATGTTGTGGTTGCTTCCTTCAGCTAAAGTAACTGTAGGCATGGGGGGGAAACTTGGTCCCACATCCAAGCAAATAATTAGTTATAATCTGCACTCCTGAGTGCAAGCCAGGAGAGGATGGTGAAGGCATGCAAGAAACGAATCTCAGGGCTTATCCTGAGTAAGCACATGGCAGTAAGCTTACAGACTCCCACTGATATGAACAGCTGAGCTATAAAAATTACTTTCAGTTTAAATCCTGGTTCCCCTATTGATTTCCAGCTTGATTTTTATATGAATGTCATCTCTCTCTCTTATCATCTTCATGCAGCTCTAGTCGGTTTGGCACTTTGTGATGTTCTTGACATTGTTCAGAGAGATGTTAAGTTAAAGCTGAACAGCTTCCTCGACCTGAAATTTAAACAAGAATGTGACAGTCCTGGAATTTTACTTAAGAAATCTGTCTTCAAAAGTACCTGGAGACTGCCTTTGAGGAAGCATTTCAGCAAGTCCAGTCCTAGCAGTAATAGTCCAGGAGCAAATAATAACTGCTCAGTATTTTGGCAGACACTGTCCAATTAGAGACAGAAATTATTTAGGAAGGAGATTCTTGTGATAATCTGAAGGCCGTGGGAAGTTTTTCTTCCCCCCACCCTACTCCAGAAAGTGTTTTAATCTCAAGAACCTGTGGGTTCCTTTTACACATAGTGGAATGGACATGCCTATAAAATTTCAGTAATCCTGTCTGGATTAGCATCAGTTGTGTGCTTTTGCAGTTGCTAAAAAACCCCAGTGATGATGAGGAGAGGCTGAAGGAGCTGGGGTTGTTTAGCCTGGAGAAGAGGAGGCTCAGGGGAGACCTTATTGCTCTCTACAACTACCTGAAGGGAGGTTGTAGCCAGGTGGGGGTTGGTCTCTTCTCCCAGGCAACCAGCACCAGAACAAGAGGACACAGTCTCAAGCTGTGGGAAGTTTAGTTTTAAGGTGCGGAGAAAGTTCTTCACAGAAAGAGTAATTGTCCACTGGAATGTGCTGCCCAGGAGGTGGTGGAGTCACCATCCCTGGAGGGGTTCAAAAAAGGATTGGATGTGGAACTTTAAACCATGGTTTAGTTGACAGGAGGTATTAGGTAGTAGGTTGGACTTGATGATCTCTGAGGTCTTTTCCAGCCTGGTTGATTCTGTGATGGGGTTAGACTGGTGTTATGATGGCTAAAAAGGCTATTTAATATTCAATAAATGGAACTGTTAATAACAATTAATAATTTTGTTAATCATAAAATCCTGTGAAAAATACTAATAAAGCCTATTTACAGGTTTGATATGTTTGGTTGTGGAACAGATGCCTCACCAGCAGGAACAAGTAACAATTTAAGCAATATGTACGAAAATCCAGAAACAACAAACAGCACTTTAAACTGCAAAGAAAAGCAAGGAACGTTGTCCATGAGGCCAGAGATTGCCTACAAAGGGGGGGAACTCCAGAATCCCCTAGGGCACCAGACCTTCAATAGATGCTTATAAAAATCAGATATTGTCATTCCTCACTGCTCCTGATACCTCATGGCACACTTGAGGATTTAAACAAAACCAAAATGCCATCGACCACATGGAAGCTGCAGGAGCACAGTTTCACTTTCTGTTGGTGTCTGCTGCTTATTGCTGAGACAGGATTTATTCCTGAAGGCTTTGTAGCCAAAAGCTTTGTAGAAAAGAGGTTCCTCTGCTGCAATTCTTCGCAGTGGCACTCGTTGCCTCTCCCCATCCCTCGACAGGCTGGACAGATGGGCAGAGGCCAAGGGCAGGAGATTGAACACATCCAAGTGCCAGGTGCTGCACATTGGCCACAGCAACCCCAGGCAGTGCTACAGGCTGGGGTCAGGGTGGCTGGAGAGCGGCCAGGCAGAGAGAGACCTGGGGGTGCTGGTCGATGGTAGGCTGAACATGAGCCTGCAGTGTGCCCAGGCAGCCAAGAGGGCCAATGGCATCCTGGCCTGCATCAGGAACAGTGTGGCCAGCAGGAGCAGGGAGGTCATTCTGCCCCTGTACACTGCACTGGTTAGGTCACACCTTGAGTCCTGTGTCCAGTTCTGGGCCCCTCAGTTTAGGAAGGATGTTGACTTGCTGGAAGGTGTCCAGAGAAAGGCAACAAAGTTGGTGAGGGGTTTGGAACACAAGTCCTATGAGGAGAGGCTGAGGGAGCTGGGGTTGCTTAGCCTGGAGAGGAGGAGGCTCAGAGGTGACCTCATTGCTCTCTACAACTACCTGAAGGGAGATTGTAGACAGGTGCAGGTTGGTCTATTCTCCCAGGCAGCCAGCATCAGAACAAGAGGACACTGTCTCAGGCTGCACCAGGGGGAGGTTCAGGCTGGATGTTAGGAGGAAGTTCTACACAGAGAGAGTGATTGCCCATTGGAATGGGCTGCCCAGGGAGGTGGTTGAGTCACTGTCACTGGAGGTGTTCAGGAGGAGACTTGATGGGGTGCTTGGTGCCATGGTTCAGTTGATTAGATGGGTTGGATTGGTTGATAGGTTGGATGCAATGATCTTGAAGTCTCTTCCAAGCTGGTCTATTCTATTCTATTCTATTCTATTCTATTCTATTCTATTCTATTCTATTCTATTCTATTCTATTCTAAACTGTCCCGGGGACTCAGCTCCTCCGGGACTTCGCCTCTCAGCCTGGCAAGACGCATCTGTCTGCTCCTGGGCTTTACGACGCTAAAACAGCGAGGGGGTCTTTGCAGTCCTGTCTGGGTAAACTGAAGCACAGTTTGGCTTCCAAGTGAGGCTTGTGATTCCTTCCAGTGCATGGACAATTGCACGACAAGGCTCTGGCTCTTTGGGCTTTTCCCAAGACAATAATGGCCAGTGACAACACAGATTGAGGGATAAAACCCTGACACTGTAACCTACAGAAAGGCTTTTCTCCAAATATGGCCAAAAGCATGCCCACCTTGCCCACTCAGTCTCCAGGACATGTTCAGACAAGCCTGGGCAATAAAGAACCAGACCTGAAAAACCTGAAAAAAACAGACCTACTAACCCCTGCCACAGTGTCTGGTTCAGAGCATTTCTGAGGCTTTGTGTCCCTTCAGGACAACTGGACGATGGAAGTATGGTGTAGTTCTGTTAAAGAAAAGGAAGCTATATTTAGTCAAGATTATAAAAACCCCAAAGTTTTTAGACAGAAGTTTATATGTGAGCTGGCAATGCTTGGATGTTACACAAAGCAGAGAATGAGTGATAAACTTACTATTTTAAGTGTTTTGCTCCATCAAGTGACTATCCAAAAGCTTCAGTCACTATTATGTGTATCTCTTTTTTGTAAAGGCTTATTGCTTGTTGTCCAGCTGACAACTAACATTGGACAGGAGCTGACAACTAAAAATAGGGAAATATACCAAGAAAAAGAAGTCATAAGGTTTTCAGACTTTTGAAATGACAAAGTAGGATGTTTTCTGAGGAATGGGCTGGGTAAATATAGATTGGAATGAACTGACTTGTGTGGTAATGCCTCCTTCCTTTGTGATCACTGTTCTGAAGGGGTACTTGAACTCCCTATAAACTCAGTCCTGGTCCTTTACTTCACAGTGACTTTGATAGTTAGGGCTTTACTTGTAGAAGAATATAAAGAGCCTTCACTGATCTTCTTTCAGGTTTCATATTCATGGTTGCAAGGTAACAAATCCAGTCAGGATGTGTTTTAAGTTTCATGGATGTTTGGTATTTCCCTTGGAATGCAAAGAAGAGACAACAATTACACAATTACATGGAGAATCTGAGATAGAACTCTAGGCTTGCTTTCATGAGTTAATTACTTTTAAGTTGCTTGCAGAGAGCTTATGGGCCAAGGGAACAAGCTTTGGATAAAAGTGATGTAAGGGTCTTACAACTGATGACAGCAGTTTCATACCTTGCTGTAATCAGATACTGACTGATACCAAGAAATCTCATGCCCTGTTACTGCACAATCTACAGGAAAAATCAAGGAGATAGCAAATGAAATGAACTTAGCAAATGAAATGCATGCAAACAGCTTGTTGTCTGTGGAAAACAACAAAACAGGGGATACAGAATCAAAGTGGTAAATTATTGTGGGGTTTTTAAATGATTTGCCCTGGCTAATTTTTTTCATTTGTAGCTGATAATGTGACCTCATCAACAAAAAGCTATGTGTCAGTGCCCACATAGTGGCAAACACTTCATAACAAAAATATTTTGTTTGCCTTCTGTAGTAGCAGTAGTTCATAGTTATACTTTGAAGATTTTGATCAGCATCTGTGGTCTGTTGATTCATTGATGGGCATCTTTTGTCTATATAAATAAAGTACATAATGAAGGTTAATTCAAATAACAACAAGCCCAAGCAATGCTGCAGGCTTGGGGCAGTGTGGCTGGAAAGCTGCTGGCAGAGAGGGACCTGGGGGTGCTAATGGACAAGCAGCTGAAGAGGAGCCAGCAGTGTGCCCAGGTGGCCAAAAAAGCCAAAGGCATCCTGGCTGAGATTAGAAATGCTGTGTCCAGCAGGAGCAGGGAGGAGATTGTCCCCTGGTACTTAGCTCTGGGGAGGCCACACCTCAAGTGTTGTGTCCAGTTTTGGCAGCTCAGTACAAGAGATGTGGAGGTGCTGGAGCCAGGGCAGAGGAGGGCAAGGAAGCTGTGAAGGGCCTGGAGAATAAATCTGATGAAGAGTGACTGAAGGAGCTGTGGCTGGTTAGTGTGAAAAAGGAGGAGGCTGAGGGAGACCTCAATGCTGTCTACAACTACCTGTAAGGAGAGTTGTGGAGGGGCTGGTGCTGGTCTCTTCTCCCATATAATTAGTGATAGAACAAGAGGGAATGGCCTCAAGCTGTGTCTGGGTAGGTTTAGACTGGTCATTAGGAAAAAAAATCATGGCCAGAGTGGTCAGGCATTGGAATGTGCTGCCCGGGGAGGTGGTGGAGTCCCCAGCCGTGGCTGTGTTTAAAGGTGGTTCGGTTGTGGTGCTAGGGGATATGGTTGAGGGGTGACCCTTGTAGAGTAGGGTTCTGGGAAATCCTGAGGGTCTTTCCCAATCTGAATGTTATTGTTATTCTGTGAACCTTGAGGTTAGGTAATAGTGAATTCTTAAGCAGCTTTTGAGAGAGAAAAAGAAAAGGCATTGTATGGGTCCAGCTCTTGTGGCAGTTTCAGTCTCCGGGGAGTCTTTGCACAAACAAGCAAGACTGCATTCTTAATTCAGCGGAGAGCAAGCACAGCAAGAGAAGCACTCGGCTGATGCAGTTCATTGTATCCCTGTTGCTAAGCAGAGAAGCTTTTGTACCAGTTGGAACATTTTCAGGCTCTGTGGCTGCATTCCTAGATGACTTGCAATAATTAAATGCAAAAGCAGTGATTGCCAGCATCGCTTGCCAGTTCCAGTTTCACGAACAGGGGGGAGAAAAACCAGCATCCGATCAGCCCTAGACAGCAACAGAAATTTGTTTGACCTGTGATTATGTGCCAAACCATTGGTGGTGTGAGCTGAAAGAAACAAAAGCAGAAAAATCCTCCTAAGCTGTGGATTATGGTTACCATTCTGAGGGGAAATATTCCTTTTTGGTGGGGAATACTCTGGAAAAGGAAATGCCCTGTAAATGGCTCTCTTTCTGCTAGTAGCAGATATACTTTTTTTCTTTCCCCACTCTTCCCTCCCCCATTTTTTTTGTACATCTATTTCAAGACTTCAGGAACTTCTGGTTTTGCTAGGCACTAAGTGAATTCTTTTTATGTAATGGCTGAGCCTGGGTATTATCTGTAATCTGCTGGCTTTCAATTTTGAGTTCTTTTCCTCATCATTTTGAGCCACCTCTGCTAAGGACAGGGGAAAGATAACAGAACTTCTGGGTTTTTTAGCTACTTCCCAGTTGTCAGATGCAGGGGGGGAGAAGTGGCAATAACATTCTGAGTTTCATGTGAGTGAAATGGTCAATAGAGCAGCACAGAGCTATTGGTTTCTTGTTGCTAAATGCAGTAGTAGATATGTGATAGTATGTGATAATATGTGATAATATGAGTATGGATACCATCAAGAGAATAAAAACAGCTCTGTGGAGAGTGATTTGGGTTTGGTGTTTTTTGTTTTGTTTTGTTTTAATTTGTTTGGGGTTTTTTCCCAACTTAATGTGATGGGTTGAAATCAGCCTCCAAAATAGAATTGCCAGACCATCTCAGTTGGAAGCATATGGAATGGAATGGAATGGATTGGGATGGAAAGGAAAGGAAAGGAAAGGAAAGGAAAGGAAAAGGAAAAGGAAAGGAAAGGAAAGGAAAGGAAAGGAAAGGAAAGGAAAGGAAAAAAGGAAAGGAAAGGAAAGGAAAGGAAAAGGAAAGGAAAAGGAAAGGAAAGGAAAGGAAAGGAAAGGAAAGGAAAAGGAAAGGAAAGGAAGGAAAAGGGAAAGGAAAGGAAAGAAAGGAAAGGAAAAGAAAGAAAAGAAAAGAAAAGAAAAGAAAAGAAAAAAACAAGAAAAGAAAAAAAAAAAAGAAAAAAGAAAAAGAAAGAAAGAAAAGAAAAGAAAAGAAAAGAAAAGAAAAGAAAAGAAAAGAAAAGAAAAGAAAAGAAAAGAAAAGAAAAAACCAGGTTGGAAGAGACCTTTGAGATCATCGTGCCCAACCTATCATCCAACACCACCTAGCCAACTAAACCATGACACAAGAATCCCATCAAGTCTCCTCCTAAACACCTTCCAGTGATGGTGACTCCACCACCTCCCCAGGCAGCCCATTCCAATGGGCAATCACTTCTCTGTGTAGAACTTCTTTCTAACATCCAGCCTAAACCTCCCCTGGCACAGCCTGAGATTGTGTCCTCTTGTTCTGGTGATGGTTGCCTGGGAGAAGAGACCAACCTCCACCTGTCTACAACCTCCCTTCAGGTAGTTGTAGACAGCAAGAAGGTCACCCCTGAGCCTCCTCCTCTCCAGGATAAGGAACCCCAGCTCCGTAGAATAGACTAGACTAGGCTAGGCTAGACTAGACTAGACTAGATAGAATAAATAGATAGAATAGAATAGAAACCAGGTTGGAAGAGACCTTCAAGACCATCGTGTCCAACCCATCATCCAACACCATCTAACCAACTAGACCATGGCACCAAGCACCCCATCCAGTCTCTTAAAATCCTCCAATGAAGGTGACTCCACCACATCCCTGGGCAGCCCATTCCAGTGGGCAATCACTCTCTCTATGAAGAATTTCTTCCTAACATCCAGCCTAAACCGCCCTGGAGCAGTATTTACAAGCAGACTGAAAATCTAGTAATATGAAATACAATGAATATGTACCAAATATGCAATATTTACATGTATCGACAATTTATAGAAAACACAAGAACCCCCTTGGACAAACTGGGGCAGTGGGGAGGGCTACCAATAGCTTCCCCCCTGTTTCCCTCTGGGACAAGGGAAAGAAGAGAAAAGCAGAGAGTAGCTTGTTAGTACTTAGCCACAACAAAGAAATGCAGCCAAGGTCAGCAAGCCAGCTGCTGTATAATTTCTCCCACCTTCTGATTTTCACATAAGCTTGTTTCAGGTGCAGTAGAAGTCCAAGGTAGAAAAGAATTGATTCTTCATAGAGAGAGTGATTGCCCATTGGAATGGGCTGCCAGGGAGGTGGTGGAGTCACCATCATTGGAGGTGTTCAGGAGGAGACTTGATGGGGTGCTTGGTGCCATGGTTTAGTTGATTAGATGTTGTTGGATGATGGGTTGGATGCGATGGTCTTGAAGGTCTCTTCCAACCTAGTTTATTCTATTCTATTCTATTCTTTCTATTCTATTCTATTCTATTCTATCTATTCTATTCTATTCTATTCTATTCTATTCTTTCAAAGCATTTGTTTGCTTCTTTGTGTGCATTCAAAGTTTTAGAGGCTTAATCCATGAGGGTTTTTCCATTGCTTAATGGACACTGAATTGTATTCTTCCTATCAGTAAGCTATGAAAGAGCTGAATCTAAGAATCTTACCCTATTCTACTGCTATAGAAGAAGAGAAGGTCATCATGGACAAGCTGGAGAGGTGGTGCCCAGGTGAACCTCATGAGGTTAAGGAGGTGTTCAGGAAGAGGTCTTGAAGGTCTCTTCCAACCTGGTCTATTCTATTCTATTCTATTCTATTCTATTCTATTCTATTCTATTCTATTTATTGACTGCTACCTGAGTTTGAAGTCTTTGCTAACCTCCCTGCAAGAGAAATTGTATTGTTTGGTTTAGTTTGGTGGTTTTTTTGGGGGGGGTTGTTGTTATTGTTGTTGTTGCTGGTTCTATGTTTGTTTGCTTGTTTTAGGTTGTACAACTAAAACATTGATATGTTCCTCCTATCTGAGTAGGAAGTAGTTGGAATTTAAGTTTCTCCCTGTTACAGTTTGAAGGGGGAATTTTAGCCTCGCCCCTTACTGCAAAGACTGAAAGTACAATAAATTACCATTGGATGCAAAAGGAAAATAATGCTAAGGTCTGTAGAATTCATTGGATTGCTAATGGGGATAGAGAGCAGAGGCAGAAACAGTTCTTGTTCTTTTTTCTTCTTCTGTCCATTCTGCTTGCAGCTTCTCTTTCTCTATTTTCGATGGCCTTGCCAGGGGATCTCTGTTGTGACTACGGTGTGAGGTAATGGGAAGGAGGGAGAGAGTGGGGGAAGAGGTGAACAGTCCCCCTGGAGCCATCTGGGGGGGGGGTCTGAGGAGTTTCTGTGTTGTTTCTAAATTATAAATATGTCTATGTTGTGCATCTCTTGTCTATTTTGCACATATTCATTGCATTTCCTATTTCTAGATTGTGGTTTGCTTGTAAATAGAGCTTCCTTTGCTTCTACCCCAAACTGAGCTGGGCTGGCAAGTTTTATTTTGGGGGCATTTTCTCCAAATTAGCTGGGGGTCATTTCAGCCCACTGCATTTTCTCTTTTGGTGCCCCATATTTGGCTTCTGTAAATATAGATGCATTTTCTTCCCCTGTAGATAAAACAAAAGAGATCAGAGTTCAATCCATAATTCAGTGCTGAGGATGATGGCTTCCCTTGAAGGATTAGGAATTCTCAATATGTAAACCAAGCTCTGTGCTATGTAAACATAATTTGTGAGTTCTGTGATATCCAGTAATCATTTACATGGTACAGGTGAGAGTATAGTAAATTCTGGGTCACTCAGCTCAGGAAGGACCTCAGGGAGCTGCTTGAAAGAGTCCAGCACAGAGCTGCAAAAATCATTAGGGGAGTGGAACATCTTCCTTATGAGCAGAGCCTGAGGGAACTGAGGGCTCTGCAGCTTGGAGAGCAGGAGCCTGAGGGTGACCTCATTCATGTTGATAAAGCTGTTCTGGGTGAGTGCCCAGAGGACGGAGCCAGGCTCTGCTGGGTGATGCCCAATGACAGCACAAGGGACAATGGTGGAAGTTGAGGCATAGGAAGTTCCATGTGAGCATGCAGAAGGATTTTTTTCCCTGTGAGGGTGGCAGACCACTGGGACAGGCTGCCCAGGGGGGTTGTGGGGTCTCCCACTCTGGAGACATTCAAAACCTGCTTGGATGTGTTCCTGTGTGATCTGGTCTAGGTGATCCTGCTGTGGCAGGGGGGTTGAACTGGATGATTTTTCATGGTTCCTTCCAGCCCCTAAACTTCTGTGGTTCTGTGAAATTTTAGGGTGAATACAAAACTGTGAAGCAAGTTTAAAGTAGTCCTTTTTCCTTTACTTTTGCTGTTTGCATAGTTAATATCATAAGGGATATCAGTTGGTCAAACTGAGTCAAGTGAAAATGGAAGTACTTGTGCTGGCTATGGTAGGGAACAGGTACCCAAACATGAAATACTTTTGATGAAAGGTGTCTGAAAGCCTCCTACTTATTCTTCTTTTAATGGGAAAGAAAACTTCAGCTGCTGCTCCAAATTTAGCAGTAATACTAAGTTTGTTTCTTTTTAATAGCTAATTAGTTTTTCACTTGATTGAGTTTTTTTGCTGAACCATTACCTTTCACTGATAACTGTCATTGCCACAAATTTTGCTCATTTTAATTATGGCTTATATCAAGATTTACTTTTGTGCCTGGTTCAATCTGAAAGTCACATTTTATCATGTAAACAAAGCAATTAAAAATGCATGGAGGGGAATAGCTGTGAATAATGTACATGTGTAAATGGCTTACATAAGGCAATGATCTCTAATGCTGATGGCACAAATGTGTTGTCTCTCATCTTGCTGATACTGTATTGCTTCTTTGTAGATTGGTGTAAAACACAACATTAATTACTTATTTTTCTGTATTGCTGGGCTAACATTTCCCTGTGTGGTAGCTTCCCTTTCTTCCTAAAAGCTTGGATTTTTGCTCTTGGGTGAGTTGATGTGAAACCCCCTCAGTCTTTCAGCTGTCATATCATTATCTAACCGTTAAACCAAAGTCCATGAAGAATGAGAATAGATTTAATGGGTGTCAGGGAATGCAAAGTGATTGGTGCTAACAAGGCAGGATGAAAGGCCAGAGAGTATTGCTAAGAGCAGACCCAAAATGCACTGTGGTTGATGGTTTCTTAAAGACAACATCTTCAAACTTGTTCTTTTATCCCTTGAACTTTTCCCAGGATTTTACTATTCACAGTTATTATTTTGAGTAGAGCATTGCTACTTTTTTACAAACTTTCCAGGTGATGCACTGCTGTGTGAGGATGTGGGGCAGGGTCCCACTTTGTTAAGCTTCCTGACTAGTTATTTTTAAAGCTGAAACAGTAAATCAACAGCCATCTGCCCAAAGGAGAAGGAGCTGTGTCTCAGCTCTGATTGCATTAGCATGTAGTTTTACCTGTGGTTAAGGCTTGGCTGTTTGACTTTGCAATGCAAACATAGGCACGAGTGTGCCAACCAGGTATGCCGAGAGGCTCTTTACCTTGGGTGCAGAAGGGCATTGAGTCTCACTCGCGAGGCTGCACTTCCTGTGTTGTTTTGCTCTCAGATCACCAGGGGAGTTGAAAACAGTGGGAGAGGGGAGTGGTGGGGCATGAAGGAGTCAGCACTGATGCTTAGCTGGGAGGAAGGCTTTGTTTAACTTAGGGATATACACTGAAGATGCCCTCCCAGTACTGCTGATTTCAGTGGGCAAAGATAGAGCTGCAGGCAGGCATTGTGCGTATGGAGCAGTGCTTGTAGGAAAGAGTTACTATATGCTGAAAGGAGTAACTGTATTTTGCAATAGCTCCTCCAAAGAATAGGTCCTGCTATGCCTTAGCAAGCAGCACAATACAAACAAGTCTTGAATTGGAGGTATTTCACAACTCAAGCAGGGTAGGGTGTTTTTTAACTTCACCTTGGAGGCAAGTGTTTGTGCACAGTTGCTTCATAAACACGTTCATGATAAATATTCATCTGCTGTACAGAGGAATTTCTGTCTGAGATTTGACTTGCATGCACGTACTAGGACAAATTTTCTACCACAGGCAATTACAATAATTTGAAGTAAGACATGATGAGAATAAAGAGTAGAAAGAGCAGTTGTGGTTGCCTTAACGATCGTGCTGCAGCTAAAGAATGGTTCATTTCATTACCAAGAGCATCTGTCATACTCATTCCTAATTATTTTCTGATTTCAAGATGAATAATATAGATGGTGATGGTGTGTCATATGCATTAGATCTATTCATTTTTAAGAACAATCTCGGGTGGAAGGGAGCTCAGGAGGTCTCTTGTCCAACCTCTGCTGGAAAGCAGGATCAGCTGTGGGTTCCGACCGAGCTGCTCGGAGCTGCACTCCATCCCTGAAAACCTCCCAAGTACGGGCACTGCACATATTTATCATGCACATTGGTTTTTCTCGACTATGGGAAACATTCAGTCTTGTGCTGCAACTGAATGAGACATGAAAGTATTGTGGGATGAGTCTGAATGAGTGTTTTGGAGCCGAGAAGTAACTTCCAGCAGGTAGTTGCATTGTGGTGTAAGTGGGAGGAAGGAGAGTGCTCCCTTGCTGCTAGATGAGACCAGGGTGTGAACTGTGGGCATCTGCCATGAAAAAGTAACTCATGTTGACTGTAGTCTATTTTATTGTGATTTGGTTGTACTTTTGTACTCTCTCTCGCTGGGATCTGTCCTCTTACCGTCAGCAGGAGTTAAGCAACTGTTTGGGTGGGTTGGATTGGTTGATGGGGTGGATGCGATGATCTTGAAGGTCTCTTCCAACCTGGTTTATTCTCTTGTGTTGTATTGAAACAGACTCCAAGTGCTCATCTCAGTTCAAATCTAAGTGAATTTTGATCCTTTTGGTACTTCCTCAAAGTGGCATAGGGAAGGTAAAGTATCTCCACACAGAATTCTGGTAGTTTCTATTGAGGCTTCTGTGATAAAGAGGTTGTTAATTATTAATATGAAAGTTGACATAGGAAAAATAATTTTAATTAATTATTAAAAATTATTAATAACCAATTAATCACTGGCTATGCTTCTCTTGATGCAGCCCAGGAAAATCTTAATCCTAGCAAAAGAAATAAATCACTATCCTTTGAAAAGGTGCAGAGCAGAGTATTAGAAAGGCACAAGGCCTTCCAATTCCATAACTCTCTAGCTTTCTATATTACCTTTATGAGAGTCTATGGGATGAATATGGCTCTTCCTAATACACAGCAGAGTATTTCTTGATGGGTAATGCTTGTTTGTAAAACAAACTGCCACATGTACAAGATAAAGAGAGTCATTTCAGAGTATTTCTTTATTGCTGAACCGTTTCTTAATGCATCTAGTAAACGAGTTTTGGAAATGCTGAACTGATCACACATGTGGGTCAGAGGGGCAGCTATAAGTAAAACCAGCAGTGTGGTAATTTAGGATTCAATGCTTGAGTGAGATATGGTTTGGAATATTGTCCTAGGAATTAGGATGCTGGAGAGCAGCCCTGTGGACAGGGACCTGGGGAGGGACTTGTCAGGCTATCAGGTAGTGATAGGACTAGGGGGAATGGAATGAAGCTGGAGGTGGGGAGATTCAGGCTGGAGGTGAGGAGGAAGTTCTTCCCCATGAGAGTGGTGAAGCCCTGGAATGGGTTATCCAGGGAGGTGGTTGAGGCCTCGTCCCTGGAGGTGTTTAAGCCCAGGCTGGATGAGGCTCTGGCCAGGCTGCTCTAGTGTGGGGTGTCCCTGCCCATGGCAGGGGGCTTGGAACTAGATGATCCTTGTGGTCCCTTCCAACCCTGACTGGTACTATGATACTATGATACTATGATACTATGATACTATGATACTATGACCTGGGAGTCCTGGTGGATAACAAGTTACTCATGGGACAGCAATGTGCCCCGGTGGCCAAGAAGGCCAATGGGATCATGGGGTGTATTAAGAAGTGTGTGTCCAGCAGATCCAGGGATGTTCTTCTCCTTGTCTACTCTGCCCTGGTGAGACCTTATCTTCAGTACTGCATTCAGTTTTGGGCATCCAGTGGAGGGCTATGAGGATGATTAGGAGACTGAAGCATGTGCCTTATGAGGAGAGGCTGAGGGACCTGGAGCTTTTTAGTCTGAAGAGTAGAAGACTGAGAGGGGATTTAATAAATGTTTCTAAATATCTGAGGGCTGGGGGTCAGGAGGGAGGGGACAGGCTCTGCTCAATTGCACCCTGGCACAGGACAAGGGGCAATAGATTGAGAATACAACACAGGAGGTTCCACCTCAACACAAGGGGGAGCACAGAAACTGGAAAAGGCTGCCCAGAGAGGCTGTGGAGTCTCCTTGTCTGGAGACTTTCAAGGCTCATCTGGATGTGTTCCTGTGTGACCCATGCTAGATTGTATGGTCCTGCTCTGGCAGGGGGCTTGGACTCGGTGAGATCTTTGGGTCCCTTCCAACCCCTGACAGCCTGTGATGCTGTGATGAAAATTTTAGAGACTATTTTCTGTTTATGGTTGCCTATTAGCTTTGTTAAGTACAGTTTAGTAACTGTTCCAAACACGTGTGGTTCAGCATAATTCAAGTGCTGTAAGCTTTTCATGACTTCTTAAAACCGAGTTTGATAGTCCAAAAATAATGTGGTTACAGAATGCAGCTGGAAAAACATGTAACTGGACTGAGTCATTGTTGCCAGTGGGTTTACTTTCGTTGCATTTTGAGATATAAGTCCATTCACTTTTACAGTAATGCCTTCTTTTGTTTAGTTTCTTATCTTCAGTGTATGTGCAGATGATCACAGTATCACAGGACATTAGAGGCTGGAAGGGACCTCCAGAGATCATCAGGTCCAACCCCTCTGCCAGAGCAGGATCACCCAGGGTACTTTGCACAGGAATGCATCCAGGTGGGTTTTGAATGTGGCCAGAGGAGACTCCACAACTCCTCTGGGCAGCCTGCTCCAGGGCTCTGTAATCCTCACTGTAAAGAAGTTTCTCCTCATGTTGAGCTGAAATCTTCTCTGTTCCAGCTTGTACCTGGTGTTCCTTGGCTTATTACTGTGCACCACTGTGAAGAGCTTGGCCCCCTCCACTTGACACCCACCCCTCAGATATTGATAGACATTGATCAGATCCCCTCTCAGTCTTCTCTTCTCCAGACTAAAGAGTCCCAGGGCTCTCAGTCTCTCTTCACAGGGGAGATGCTCAAGTCCCCTAAGCATCCTTGTGGCTCTCCATTGGACTCTCTCCAGCAGGTCTCTGTCTCTCTTGAACTGGAGAGCCCAAAACTGGACACAGTATTGCAGCTGTGGTCTCAGCAGGGCAGAGCAGAGCAGAGGAGAGCAGGGCAGAGCAGAGGGGCAGAACAACCTCCCTAGCCCTGCTGGCCGTACTTTTCTTGCTGCACCCCAGGATCCCATTTGGTCCCTTGGCCACAAGGACACATTGGTGTCCCATGCAGAACTTGCTGCCCATCATCACTCCAAGGTCTTTCTCCATGGAGCTGCTTTCCAGCAGTGCAGCCTCTAAACTGCCCTGGTGCCTGTTGTTACTACTCCCCAGATGCAGGACCCTGCACTTGTCCTTATTGACCTTCCTGAGGTTTGCCTGTACCCAGCTCCCAGCCTGTTCAGCTCTCATTGGATGGCAGCACAGCCTGACAGGTGTTCCTGACAGGTGTCAGCCACCTCCCCCCCCAAGTTTTGTATCATCAGAACTTGCTGAGGGTACTCTCAACCCCCTCAGCTAGGTCATTGATAAAGATATTGAACAAAACTGGACCCAGTACTGATCCCTGGAGAACACCACTGGTCACAGGCCTCCAAGTCACCTCTGTGCCACTGGTGACAACCCTCTGAGCTCTGTTGTCAAGCTAGTTTGCAATCCACCTCACAGACCAAGTGTTTATGCTGCATTTCCTGATCTTTTCTATGAGTATGTTATGGGAGACACTATCAAAAGCCTTACTGAAGTCAAGGTCGAAGGCATCCACTGCTCTTCCCTTGTCTACCCATCTGGTCATGGTTTCATAGAGGGCTGTCAGATTAGTCAGGCAGGATCTCTCCTTGGTCGATCTCTACTTGCTGGCTACTCGTGATAACCTTCCTGTCTTCCATGTGGTTAGAGATGACCTCCAACATGATGTGTAATATTATATTAAAACATAATATGTATTTTACTACCAAAATGGAAGAGTTCACATTGATTCAGTATAAAAACCACAAAGAATTTAGAAACTTCCCTGGGGTCCTGTCCTATTCCCATTTAGATGGATGGGTACCTTCCTGTTATTCTCTGTTAATACAGACTCAGGGTCACAGTACAAATTTGAGAGGACTAAGGTGTGTTTTTTCTTCTCTTTAAAATTACTTCTGCAGTACCTTTAATATGTCCTTGATGGTTTAGTGGTTCTTTTGTCAGATGATAGCTGCTGCTGCTAATATAGAATCATAGAATCGGGGGACTGAACACGGATTACTACAGATGGATCATGAGAAAGATGTCTGTAGAGTAACAGTTCTTCTTTTCACAGAATCACAGAATTGTCAGGGTTGGAAGGGACCTCAAGGATCACCTAGTTCCACCCCCTGCCATTCCTGTGTGACCTGGTATAGGTTACCCTGCTCTGCCAGGGGAGTTGGACTGGATGATCTTTCGAGGTCCCTTGCAGCCCCTGACATTCTGTGATTCTGTGAGGTGTAGCAAGCTGATTGAAGACTGAGGTATTTTGAGCCTGTTGCAAAAAATGCCAGGGAGCTTGTAAAGGTAGACCTTAAGAAAGTAGTTTTTCTAAATGCTGGAAATCATAGTATTTGTTAGTTGAATCTAGTGAACATTTGGGTCATAACTCGTGTATTTGTTGAGGAATAACCACTTTTCTCCCTCCCCTCTTCTCCCTCCCCTCTTCTCCCTTCCTCTTCTCCTTCCCTCTTCTCCCTCCCTCCCTCTTCTCCCCTTCCCTCTTCTCCCTCCCTCTCTCTCCCTTCCTCTCTCTCCCTTCCTCTTCTCTCCCTTCCTCTTCTCTCTCCCTTCCTCTTCTCTCTCCCTTCCTCTCTCTCTCCCTTCCTCTTCTCTCTCCCTTCCTCTTCTCTCTCCCTTCCTCTTCTCTCCTCCCTTCCTCTTCTCCCTCCCTTCCTCTTCTCCCTCCTTCCTCTTCTCCCTCCTTTCCTCTTCTCCCACCCTTCTTCTTCTTCCACCCTTCCTCTTCTCCCTCCCTTCCTCTTCTTCCTCCCTTCCCCTTCTCCATTCTCCCTCTCTCCCTCTTCCTCCTTCCTTCTTCCTCCCTCCTTCTCCCTCCCTCCCTCCTTCTCCCTCTTTCTTTCCATCTTTCTTTCCTTTTTTTTTTGTTAACAGTTTAGAGTTTTGCTTTTTGTAGCTTCCTGGGTAGCAGTAGATGGAGTTTAATATATCTATCTATATATATTTTACAGTTGTTCTTGGCTTTAAGTTTTAAAATATAACCGAGTAAACAAAAACTTCATCTAGAAAAAACCCAAAACCAAATGAAACAAGAGATAAAGCCATTTCCTGATAATGAAAGTCAGCAAGGCATGGCCTGATTCCTTGTGATGTGAATAAATATTTTGCACTAATGTGCTTAAAAGGCAACTATTAGTTTTTAATGAATGTAGGAGATTTACTCTTTTAGCAGAGCTACTAAAATAATAATCGTGCATAAAGGACTGCTTCACACAAGCTCAGGAAATTATAGTCAGAGGTTTTAGCTAGGGAATTTGGTTCTGGTTTGAAAGATAACATTCATTTATATAGACAAAAAAAACCAACCCAAAAAGAAGTTTAGTTCATTAGCATACTTTTCTTCTGCAGACACTGAAAGGCTTTAATGCCCCCCAAATTACTTAGCTGTAACTTCGTTTTATGAGTTATCAAGCTGTAAAGATGTAAATAGCCTTATTATTCTGTCTCAGCTAGTGCAGCACTGTTCCAGAGTACCACTAGTGCACAATAGGAGACATTTTAAAGGCTGGAGGGTTTGTTTTTTTTTCCCCCTCACTAGAGTACCAGATAATCTTGACTTTGAGGTGTATACACTGACTGAAAGCAGATGGATGATTTTAAGACATTTGGTAAAGTGCAGACTTTCACATTTCAGCATTAAAATGTGGCTAATGGGCAGACACTATTTTCTGAAGTGAGGCTTTTGAGCCATAATCCGATGCAGAACCAATGGAAAATTAGTCAAGTCATTTGAATGAATAAGGAAAGTGGTCAGACCAGTTGGAGCTGCAGTTATGAAAAGCCATTTGGGCTTTTACATTAATTTGTAAGAACTCCTCTGGATGTCACCAGCCAGTGCCAATAGTAGAAGTCACATTGCAATATGCTGTGAGAACTTAGCAAAAATACAAATGTGGTAGTTTGAGGCTATGCCTTTAAATTTTTTTTCACAGATCTTGAGCAGAAAAGTAGTAAAATGTAAATAAATCACTATTGGGTGTGAAAAGGGAAATAAAGATAATTCTAAACAATCCCATATCTCTCCAGATATCTACCATAAGACTGTTTGTGCCAAAACAATTCCTTCTTCTCATTTCTTCTCTCTTCATCACTCTGGAGAGATACTGACTTGCTTCTGCTTGACCTTGGCTGCATTGTATTGGTTAAGTAAGTCTAACAGCAGCTTTCTCTGCTCTTTCTCTTCTCCCTTTTGGACAGGGGGAAGGGGGGGCGGAAAAAGGAGAAGCTAATACCTTCCTCTGGTCTCTGACCAGGGAGGTTCTTGTGTTGTTTGTTGATTGTCAACACCTGTAAATATTGTAAATCCTGGATATTTTGTACATATTCATTGCATTCCATTGTAGGTTGTAGTTCTGCCTGTAAATACAGCTTTCATTTCCTTCCACCTGAGCTGGTCTGGCAAAGTTAACGTTGGGGGGGAATTTCAATCCACCACAAGAAATTAATCTCTCCTTGTTCTCCAAATAAACTCATGTTGTATAGAAATGAACAGTAGACATCAGGAATAAATACCAATACATTATCAGCAACACTGATTATTAAGAACTCCACAAGGAAATACTTAACCTTGGCTGACTTGTGCACTAAGAAATTGCCTGCTAACTTCATAGAATCATAGAGTCAAAGAACTGTTAGGGTTGGAAGGGATCTCAAGGATCATCTAATTCCACCCTCCTGCCATTCCTGTGTGACCTGGTATAGGTGACCCTGCTGTGGCAGGGGAATTGGACTGGATGATCTTTCGAGGTCTCTTGCAGCCCCTGACATTCTCTGGTCCTGTGAGGTGTGGTAAGCTGATTGAGCACTGAGGTAAATGGATACTTTGAGTCTGTTGGAAAAATGTCAGAGAGCTTGGAAAGGTAGACCTTAAGAAAGAAGTTATTCCAAATGCTGGAAATCATAATATTTGTTAGTTGACTCTAATGAGACATTAGGCTTAAGAGACATAAAAAGGTAGTTTTAGAATCATAGAATTGTTAGGGTTGGAAGGACCTCAAGGATCATCTAGTTCCACCCCCTGCTGTGGGCAGGGACACCTCACACTGGAGGCTCTGCATGTCTGTTGCTTGAAACTTTCTGATCATCACTGTGAGTCTATCAGATAAAGAGCAGGAACTAGAGAAATGGTGTTGAAAAGAATTGCTGTTCTGTGAAAAAAAGGATTCAGGGGAACAAAGTGGCAACTTCATGGTCCAGAAATCTGTGTTATGCATTGTCTTTAATTAAACCAAACCAAACCAAACCAAAACACAACACTACAAAACCAAACCAAACCAAACCCAACCAACCATTAAAAAACAAACCAAACCAAACCAGAAAACCCAGTGATCAAATAATGTGGTACTAGAAAAAATATACTCTAAAGAGTTGCTAGCTGTTACTATCCAAATTGTAGTAAGTGACAATATTCTTATGATAGGCTGATAAGCACCTGTGCAAAAAATTATAGATTGCCAGCTAAATTAGTCTGGTAATCCTGATAAGTCCATGGTGAGGTCTGTGATGTCTGCCAGGGGCAAAAATGTGTTCTGTAAAACATCTGCAATCTATATTTTCAGTCTGTGCATGTCAATCAAATTATTTCAGGAAGGGCTTTATCTTCTTAGATAGAGAAAATGGCCTTGAAAATTTCCTTCAAACCCATGTCCTCAAATCTAACTTGCAGTAGGGTAAAAGATGATGCTTCCCAGGTTAAGGCTTTCAAGCTGGCTGAGGCTTTCATAGTGGCAGAGGAAGTGAAACTTAAAAGGAGAGATAGGGAGATCTGCTGCCTCCCCGGTGCCCAAGGAAAGGACATTGTAGGCAAAAGTCCCAACCTCGTGAGTCCTTCAGACTACTCCCCACTGCTGGTCCTTCAGGTGGGTAGTGATGATGCAACAACGAGAGGCTCACAATCAATTAAAAGTGATTTCAGAACCTTGGGGCACCTGCTAAAGGGATCAGGAGCTCAGGTTGTGTTCTCTGCTATCCCTCTAATGTCAGTGATGGATGAGGGAACACTGAGGAAGAGCCAACAGGTCAATTCATGGCTCCGGGGCTGGTGCCATCGACAGGGCTTTGGGTTCTACAATCATGGCTTGGTTTACAAGGCACCAGAGCTGCAAACAGCTAATGGGGCACACTTGTCCCAGAGGGGAAAAGGATCCTGGGGCAGGAATTGGCAGGGCTCATTGACAGGGCTTTAAACTAGATTTGAAGGGGGAAGGGGTAATAGTCTCCTGCTGGCCTGTGAGAAGCAGAGGGGCAGCTCACCAGAGGCAGTGGGATGGAGAGCTGCTAAGGGCTCTCAACTTGCTGCCCTGAGGCGAGACACAGATGACACACCAGGACACCCTGTGGAAACCAAGGGGAATTGGCACAGGAGGACAACAGGGCCAGCCCAGCTGAAGTGCTTCTATGCAAATGCACCCAGCTTGGGCAACAAACAGGATGAATTAATGGCCACCGTGCTGCTGGGAGGCCATGACACAGTGGGCATTGCTGACACTTGGTGGGATGATTCCCATGGCTGGAATGTAGGGATAGATGGGTACAAGCTCTTTAGGAAGGAGAGGCAGGGAAGGAGAGGAGGAGGTGTTGCCCTCTATGTCAAGAACCAGCTGGAATCAGCAGAACTCCACCTGGGGAGGGATGATGAGCTGGTTGAGAGTGTATGGGTTAGAATTAAAGGCAAGACAGGGGAAGGAGATAGTACTGTGGGGGTCTCCTACAGGCCACCTGACCAGCAGAACCAAGCAGATGAGGCCCTCCACAGGCAAATAGAAGCGGCTTCCAGGTCACAAGCCCTGGTCCTCATGGGTGATTTCACCCACCCTGACATCTGCTGGAGGCACAGCACAGCAAGGCACCAGCAATCCAGGATGTTCCTGGACTGCATAGAAGACAACTTCCTCCTCCAAATGGTAGAGGAACCAACAAGAAAAGGTGCTCTGCTGGACCTTGTTCTCACCAGCAGGGAAGGGCTGGTAAGCCATGTGAGGCTCAGAGACAGCCTTGGCTGCAGTGACCATGAAGCAGTTGAATTTAATATCCTCAGGGCTATCAGGAGGACCTATTCTAAGCTTATGACCCCAGACTTTAGGCGTGCAGACTTCGATCGCTGCAGGGATCTGCTAGCCACAGTGTCATGGGACAAAGCCCTGGAGGGAAGAGGGACCCAGGACAGCTGGTCAGTATTCAAGGACCACCTCCTCTGTGTCCAGGAGCTATGTAAACCAACAAAGAGAAAAGCAGGGAAGAACGCTAGGAGGCCTGCCTGGATGAGCAAGGAGCTCCTGGACACACTATTACTTAAAAAGAAACTCTACAGGCAGTGGAGGGAAGGACAGATAGAACAGGGGGGATATAAGGAAGCTGCCCGAGCAGCAAGAGGCCTGGTTAGGAAAGCCAAAGCAGAGTTTGAATTGAATCTAGCCAGGGAGGTTAAAGGGAGCACTAAGAACTTCTACAGGTACATTAATGGTAAGAAGAAGAGTAGGGAAGGTGTGGGCCCCCCTCAGAAAGGAAAGTGGTGAATTGGTCACAAGTGATGTGGAAAAGGCTGAGGTACTCAATCACTTCTTTACCTCAGTCTTCACTGCAAGGGCCTCCAGCCACACTCCTGGAGTCATGGCAGACGATGCCAGGGCCAGGGAGGAAGAACTGCCCATGGTAAGTGAAGCTCAGGTTGGTGATCACCTGAAGAGCCTGAAAGTGTTCAAGTCCATGGGACCCGACGGGATACACCCACGGGTGCTGAGAGAACTGGCAGATGAGGTTGCTAAGCCCCTCTCTAGTCTATTCCAAAAGCCATGGCAGCCTGGGGCAGTCCCCACAGGCTGGAAAAGGGCAAACATTGCTCCCATCTGCAAAAAGGGTAAGAAGGAGGAACCAGGGAACTACAGGCCGGTCAGTCTCACCTCTGTGCCCGGAAAGATCATGGAGCAGATCCTCCTGGAGGCACTACTGACTCAGAAGAGTAGTGAAGAGGTGATTGGGAGCAGTCAGCATGGCTTTGCCAAGGGCAAATCCTGCCTGACAAACCTGGTGGCCTTCTATGAACAGGTGACAGCATTAATAGATGAGGGACAGCAACTGATGTCGTTTACCTGGCCCTGAGCAAAGCCTTCGACACTGTCCCACACCACATCCTGGTCTCCAAGCTGGTGACACATGGGTTTGATGGGTGGACCACCAGATGGATAAAGAACTGGCTTGATGGCCGCACCCAAAGAGTGGCTGTCAATGGGTCCATGTCCCAGGGGAGGCCAGGGACAAGCAGAGTCCCTCAGGGATCAGCCCCTGGGCCCAGGCTTGTTCAGCATCTTTGTGGGTGCCATGGACAGTGGCATTGAGTGCACCCTCAGCAAGTTTGCTGATGACACCAAGCTGTGTGGTGCAGCAGACAGCTGGAGGGAAGGGATCCATCCAGAGGGACCTGGACAGGCTGGAGAGGTGGGCACAAGCCAACCTCATGAGCTTCAACAAGACCAAGGGCAGGGTCCTGCATCTGGGTCGAGGCAATCCCAGGCACAAATCCAGGCTGGGCAGGGACTGGCTGGAGAGCAGCCCTGAGGAGAGAGACTTGGGGGTGCTGGTCTCAGAGCCTGGGCTGCATCAGGAGAAGTGTGGCCAGCAGGTCAAGGGAGGGGATTCTCCCCCTCTGCTCAGCTCTGGGGAGACCCCACCTGGAGTACTGCCTCCAGTTCTGGAGCCCCTATTCCAAGAGGGATCTGGAGGTGCTGGAAGGTGTCCAGAGAAGGGCCACGAGGATGATCAGAGGGCTGGAGCACCTCTCCTGTGAGGACAGACTGAAGGAGTTGGGGCTGTTCAGTCTGGAGAAGAGAAGGCTCTGAGGTGACCTCATTGTGGCCTTCCAGGATCTGAAGGGGGCCTACAATAAGGCTGGGGAGGGACTTCTCAGGCTATCAGGTAGTGATAGGACTAGGGGGACTGGAATGAAGCTGGAGGTGGGGAGATTCAGGCTAGATGTGAGGAGGAAGTTCTTCCCCATGAGAGTGGTGAAGCTCCGGAATGGTTTGTCCAGGGAGTTGGTTGAGGCCCCATCCTTGGAAGTGTTTAAGCCCAGGCTGGCTGAGGCTCTGGCCAGCCTGATCTAGTGTGGGGTTTCCCTGCCCATGGCAGGGGGCTTGGAACTGGATGATCCTTGTGGTCCCTTCCAACCCTGACTGATACTATGATACTATGATAAATTCGAAATGGGTTACAGGTATCTGAGATACACACAAACTGCATTTGTGTTGAATTCTTGCATGATTTTCTGAACAGCAAATGCCCTCTCAATGTGCAGTCAGATGGGCAGGATATGAGTTTATATACTTGCACAAAGAATTCCAGCACAGGGAAACCCTGTTTCTTTTTCGATGGCCACATACTTCAGCTCGTGGCTTGGACAGCAACACTCTGTGCTGGGTTAGGAACTGGCTGGAGGGCCGAGCCCAGAGAGTGGTGGTGAATGGTGCCACAGCCAGCTGGAGGCCAGTCACCAGTGGCGTCCCCCAGGGATCAGTGCTGGGCCCCATCCTCTTCAATGTCTTCATTGACGATCTGGATGAGGAGATTGAGACAGTCATCAGCAAATTTGCAGATGACACCAAGTTGGGAGCAGATGTTGATCTGTTAGAGGGCTCTACAGATGGGCCTCGACCGACTGGACAGATGGGCAGAGTCCAACAGGATGGCATTCAACAAGTCCAAGTGCCGGGTGCTGCACTTTGGCCACAGCAACCCCATGCAGAGCTACAGGCTGGGGTCAGAGTGGCTGGAGAGCTGCCAAACAGAGAGGGACCTGGGGGTGCTGATCGACAGCTGCCTGAACATGAGCCAGCAGTGTGCCCAGGTGGCCAAGAAGGCCAATGGCATCCTGGCCTGCATTAGGAATAGTGTGGCCAGCAGGAGCAGGGAGGTCATTCTGCCCCTGGACTCTGCATTGGTTAGGCCACACCTTGAGTGCTGTGTCCAGTTCTGGGCCCCTCAGTTTAGGAAGGAGATTGAGACACTTGAACATGTCCAGAGAAGGGCAACAAGGCTGGGGAGAGGCCTTGAGCACAGCCCTATGAGGAGAGGCTGAGGGAGCTGGGGTTGTTTAGCCTGGAGAAGAGGAGGCTCAGGGGAGACCTCATTGCTCTCTACAACTACCTGAAGGGTGGTTGTAGCCAGGAAGGGGTTGGCCTCTTCTCTCTAGCAACCAGCACCAGAACCAGGGCACAGTCTCAGTCTGTGCCAGGGGAAGTTTAGGCTGGAGGTGAGGAGAAAGTTCTTCACTGAGAGAGTCATTGGTCATTGGAATGTGCTGCCCAGGGAGGTGGTGGAGTCACCGTCCCTGGAGGTGTTCAAGAGGGGACTGGACGTGGCACTTGGTGCCATGGTCTAGTCATGAGGTCTGTGGTGACAGGTTGGACTCAATGATCTTTGAGGTCTCTTACAACCTTGGTGATACTGTGATGCTGTGATGCTGTGTGAAAGTTTATCCTTAGTAACTTGTTCTGTCTGAAGAATACATGTTAAATCACATTTCAGAATTTATGAGGGAGTTTGTGTGTAAGGCATCAAAGGAATCTGTCAGGGATCTGGCTATGAATAAGGTGCGGCAAGCAATGGCTTGGTAACTCCCTACTCACAAACTTCTTTGCAACCAATGCTGTATTAATCAGTTTGTGCCAACTTAAAATGGATATTTCTTTAATGTGATGTGGTGTGGTCGACATCTCTGGAGGTGCTTAAGAAGAGACTGGATGAGGCACTTAGTGCCATGGTCTGGTTGATTAGTTAGTGTTGGGCTATTGGTTGGACTTGGTGATCTTGAAGGTCTCTTCCAACCTGGTTGACTGTGTCCAGTTCTGGAGCCCCTATTAAAGGAAGGATCTGGACACTCTGGAGCCTGTCCAGAGAAGGGCCATGAGAATGATCAGAGTGCTGGAGCTGCTCTGTTATGAAGACAGACTGGGAGAGTTGGGGCTGTTCAGTCTGGAGAAGAGAAGGCTCTGAGGTGACCTCATTGTGGCCTTCCAGTACAAGAAAGCTGGGGAGGGACTTTTTAGGGTGTCAGGGAGTGATAGGACTGGGGGGAATGAAAAAAAAAAAAATGGAAAGGGGTAGAGTCAGATTGGATGTTAGGAAGAAGTTGCTCCCCATGGGGGTGGAGAGATACTGGAACAGGTTGCCCCAGGGAGGTGGTGTAAGCCTGATCCCTGGTGTTTTTTAAGGCCAGGCTGGATGTGGCTGTGAGCAACCTGCTGTAGTGTGAGGTGTCCATGGCCATGGCAGGGGTTTGGACCTGTCTGATCTTTGAGGTCCCTTCCAACCCTAACAATTCTCTGATTCTGTGATTCTGTGTGACTGCATCCAATGTAGTGAAAGATGATATAGCATCAGCATTGCTGCTGCATTGGGAATGGGAAGGAAAACCAGGGAAATTCCCATTTTGCCTTTGAGGGCAAGTGTCCTACTTGAGAGCGGGACAGATTGCTCTGTTGCTTCAAAAGGGGCAAAAGAATAATGCTCACACACATGGACTGGATAGACATGGAAAGTTTAAATGTAAAAGCAGTTCACAAAGCATAGTGATGAGCACAACAATTCAAAGAAAACAACCAGTCTAAACTTAACAACTTAACACACAAGTTCCTTTGCACCAGAGCCAAAACCCAACACTTCCCTTCTCCCCACCTGGGGTTCACCAAAAGCCCCAGGGATCTTTCTTCCCCCCGTTGCTAGGCTGGTTTCAAGCTGACCAGGCCTGAACTGCCCCTGCTTTTTACCCTGGCATTAGGCCTGAACAGGACAAGAATGTTCTGGGGGAAAAAAAATTACTCAGGCCAAAGAGGCCTTTGATATTGTGCCACTGCTATCAGATTAAGAGAGAGTCTCTCTCCCATGGGAGCAGAGAGGGAAGAAAGAGACAGAAGCTTTGCAGCCAGATTTACAAGAGTGCAGGATTTAGGGGTAGAAAACCACTATTTCTTGTGTCCACCCACTGGGCTGGATGCTCTGGACACTGGAGGTTTCAATTTTGTGGCTTCTTTCTTTGAAGGCACCCAGCTTAAATGGCCACAGCAAGCATGACGTGTCTACATGGGAGTTACTTATGCACAATAAACAGAACACATAGGAAGGCAGCTTCCCTCAGGCAGGAAGCTAAGGTCATACCAGGACAAGGGACAGTGGGTGGATGGTGAGGCATAGGAAGTTCCATGGAAACAGGAGGAAGACTTTTTCACCCTGTGAGGGTGACAGAACACTGGCACAGCCTGCCCAGGGGGGTTGTGGAGTCCCCTCTCCAGAGATATTCAAAACCTGCCTGCATGTGTTCCTGTGTGACCTGCTCTAGGTGCTCCTGCTGTGGCAGGGGGGTTGGACTGGATGAGCTTTTGAGGTCCCTTCCAGCCCCTAACATTCTGTAATTCTGTGATACCAATAGCACCAAATCCCCACTGTAGTCCTGACTGGATCCTACCAGATAGCTTGCACTAGGAGGCAAAAATGACAGTTATTTTACCTTGCTTGTCTCCAGGCATTTGGTTTGTGGGGGGTTTGTTGCTGTTTATTTATTTGGATTTTTGTTTGTTTGGGTTTTTGTTTGTTTGGATTTTTGTTTGTTTGGGTTTTTGTTTGTTTGGGTTTTGTTTGTTTGGGTTTTTGTTTGTTTGGGTTTTTGTTTGTTTGGGTTTTCCCATGCACACAAACAAACAAACAAAAATGAGATAAAGGAAACAGTTGAAAGAACAACAGTCACCGACCTGAAAGGGCAGAAAATGAGAGTGCACTTTTCCAGTATGATTCATGTTAACAGAGGATAATTTGGGAACTGAAGTCCATTGCTTTGCAATGTATTATAAGAGAAATTGTTTTATCATGGAAGTGGAGGAGAGCCTTTAGGATGACAAATGCTTTCTTGTGCATGACCTTCTCCCACATCGCTTTCTTCAAAGTTTAAAAGTCAGGAAGGTGCCAGCAGAGGTAGTAATTGTTATAAATCTGATTTCTGGAGGCTCTCTCACATGTGCTTTTATTTAATAAATTGTTGTCTTCTCTTCTGCCTCTTCCAGAACGAATTTAAAACTGTTTTATTTATCACTGTCGGGTTGAGACAATCAGCTTTTGGGTTTGTCGTTGTTAGTTGGTTGGTTGGTTTTACTCTCCTTTTGTCTCATCCTGTTGCAAGGCAGATCTGTGGATTGCTCTGTTAGCTCCCCATATTTTCCACAAGAGCAAAATAATAAAGAACAAAGGGTATCTGTGTGATTTTTCCCTGGCTTCTGAGAAACTGTTTCTGATAACGTTTCTTTTTGGCTATAAGCTATGCTCCATTCTGTTCTTTGTTACATACCTTAACTTATTTTTTCATGCCTTGCTCTTGGAGATTGCTTCTGAAGTAAAGCCAGAGGTCATATGAGTACTGGAGTACCTGGAGTATTGTGTCCAGTTCTGGAGCCCCTATGACAGGAAGGATCTGGAGGTGCTGGAACGTGTCCAGAGTAGAGCCACGAGAGGGCTGGAGCTCCTCTCCTATGGAGCAGACTGAGAGAGTTGAGGTTGTTCAGCCTGCAGAAGAAAAGGCTCCAAGGAGTTCTAATTGTGGCCTTCCAGTATCTGAAGGGGGCCTACAAGAAAGCTGGGGAGGGACTTTTTAGGATGTCAGGGAGTGATAGGACTGTGGAGAATGGAAAAAAAGTAGAAATGGGGAGATTCAGATTGGATGTTAGGAAGAAGTTCTTCCCTGTGAGGGTGGTGAAACACTGGAACAGGTTGCCCAGGGAGGTGGTAGAAGCCTCATCCCTGGAGGTTTTGAAGGCCAGGCTGAATGTAGTTCTGAGAACCTGACATGGTGTGAGGTGTCTCTGCCCATGTCAGGGGGGTTGGAGCTGGCTGATCCTTGAGGTCCCTTCCAACCCTAACAATTCTATGATTCTATGGTGGTATGGCTTCAGCTGTTCTGGAAATTCAAAAGAGCAGCAGATCTGATGTTTCTCTTCAGCATTAGGAGCACAATAAAAATGTACCATGAACTGCTGGTTTGTAGAGACCTTCTAGACCAACTGACAGAGAAGATGAATAATCTTATGTGTTTTTTGGTTCCCTTTTTGATAGAGGATGTCAAAAATGTTTGTCCACAAAGATAACTACAGGGAGTAGTCAAAAAACAATATCATTCAACCTAATGGTTTATTCTTTCTTCAACATAGGAGGGGGGAAAACAAAAGTCAAACTAGACACTTCCAAGGAATGATTCATCGTACCTGTTTCAAAGTCTGCACTAAGATGAGTTGATGGAGTTGTAAGAGTGGATATTGTCTCTGTCAGCAACACAGGAAGTCTCAAGGGCTAGCTCATGTCGACAGTGTGAACACCTAAAGCTGGCCATTGGTATTCTAAATGTACTCTCTGGAGTTCATGAATCACAGAATCTATCTGGTTAGAAGAGACCTTCAAGGTCATCTAGTCCAGCCTGTGACCCAGAGCTGAAGGGTCAATGTTAGACCATGTCCCTAAGCGCGAGGTCCACATGCCACTGGAACACCTCCACCACTGCCCTGGGCATTTCAGTGTTTGATAACCCTCTCTGACCCTTCTTGTAACCTCCAGTCAACTGAGACCTCCCTCTCTGGTTAGCCAGAACTCTTGAGAAATAATGGTGGTGGCTTGGTGAATCTGCAGACGTAGCCTTTCCTGTGTTCACATGCTGGCTGGGACTAGAAGTGCTGTGTCCCGCAGGGGCAGGGAGGCAATTCTCCCCTGGGACTCAGATCTGATGAGGCTACACCTCAAGTGTTGTGTCCAGTTTTGGGCAGCTCAATCCAAGAGAGATGTGAAGGTGCTGGAGCCAGTGCAGAGGAGGGCAAGGAAGCTGTGAAGGGCCTGGAGGATAAATCTTACGGAGTGTGGTTGAAGGAACTGGGGCTGTTTAGTCTGGAAAAGAGGAGGCTGAGGGGAGACCTCATGGCTCTCTACAACTACTTGAAAGGATGTTGTGATGAGGTTGGTGCTGGTCTCTCCTCATCGGTAATTAGTGATAGAACAAGAGGGAATGGCCTCAAGCTGTGACAGGGTAGGTTTAGACTGGACATTAGGAAACATTTTTTCATGGCAAGAGTGGTCAGGCATGGAATGTGGGAGGTGGTGGAGTCACCAGGTCTGGACGTGTTTCAAGGTGGTTTGGATGCGGTGCTTGGGGATATGGTTTAGGGGTGAACCTTGTAGAGTAGGGCTCTGGGTTGGACTTAGTGATCCTGAGGGTCTTTTCCAACTTGAATATTTCTATGTAAGATGTACTTTAGGGCAAGTAAAAGGGCTGCATTGCTTTGAAAGAAAGCTATGTGCACTCTCAACAGCTGTGCCTATCCATTTTGTGAACTACTGTTTTCTGTGTATCACTGAATAACAGAACAGGCATTACTGTATGAGGTGTTTGTTCCAAGATGTTTTCTGGAGGGTTTCCTTTCAGTTCAAAGGACTTTCTGAGAAATTTTATTTGTATTGTATTATTTTGTAATACAGTCCCCACATCAGCCTGAGTCACCCCTGTGATGCAGGGTTGGAGTACCTGCCATGAGGTGATTCAACAGAGGCAACAGATGTTCCTTAGAGAGTTTTGTTTCCAATCCAGATTTACATTTTGCTGAAGCTGTATGAACCTCACTTCTATACAGAAAGTCTGGTCATGGCTGGAAATCTGTAACTCAGGGGCATACCTGATTTCCAAATCTGCAAGTGTGGTGGGTTGAGACTACCCCCCCAACAAATTTGGAGGATTACCACCCAGAATCAATTATCAGACCAGCTCAGTTGGTTTGGAAGCAGAATGAAGCTAAATTTACAAAGCAAGCAAAGTCCAGAAATAGAAAATGCAATGAATATGTACAAAATATATTTCATATATTTACAATTAAGAAACAGCACAAGGGTCCCCTTGAATCGTTTCCAGACCCCTCTGGACAGTGCAGGGGGCTGCTCACAACCTGCTCACTTTTCCCTTCCCTGTTACCTTCAGAGACACAACACAAAGTCAGTTGAGCCAGCAGAAGGTAAGGAAAGAGAGATAAGGGAGGAAGCCATTCAAGCCCCGGAGAGCAAGTAGTGAACAAAAGAGAGAATAGTTTATGAGCCCCTATTACAGAGGGACATGGAGGTGCTGGAAGGTGTCCAGAGAAGGCCCACGAGGATGAGCAGAGGGCTGGAGCACCTCTCCCATGAAAACAGACTAGAGGAGTTGGGGCTGTTCAGTCTGGAGAAGAGAAGGCTCCCAGGTGACCTCATTGTGGCCTTCCAGTATCTGAAGGGGGCCTACAGGAAGGCTGGGGAGGGACTGCTCAGGCTATCAGGGAGTGATAGGACTAGGGGGAATGGAATGAAGCTGGAGGTGGAGAGATTCAGGCTGGAGGTGAGGAGGAAGTTGTTCACCATGAGAGTGGTGAAGCCCTGGAATGGGTTGTCCAGGGAGGTGGCTGAGGCCCCATCCCTGGAGGTGTTTAAGCCCAGGCTGGATGAGGCTCTGACCAGCCTGATCTAGTGTAGGGTGTCCCTGCCCATGGCAGGGGGGTTGGAACTAGATGATCCTTGTGGTCCCTTCCAACCCTGACCTATTCTATGATACTATGAAACTAACTTTGATCCCAGTTAGCAAAGCCAATGAGTGATGATGATCAGTTGTTGTTATTTTGCATCCAATGGTAATTTATTTACCTTTTTACTCAAGGATGTTTCTATTCTTGTTTTTGCAGTTAGGACCTAGGCAAAAATTCCACCTTCAAACAGTAACAGTAAGGTATTTAACATAAAGTTATATAACTTGTGGCACTTTATATGCCATTGCAATGCCATTGTATGTTTGTAACCAGCTGACCCTTGGTACAAATTGCAAGGACTGAGACCACCCTTGACAAAGAATTTTATTGTTCACAGTATCACAGTATCACCAAGGTTGGAAGAGACCTCAAAGATCATCAAGTCCAACCTGTCACCACAGACCTCATGACTAGACCATGGCACCAAGTGCCACGTCCAGTCCCCTCTTGAACACCTCCAGGGATGGTGACTCCACCACCTCCCTGGGCAGCACATTCCAATGGCAAATGACTCTGTGAAGAACTTTCTCCTCACCTCCAGCCTAAACTTCCCCTGGTGCAGCTTGAGACTGTGTCCTCTTGTTCTGGTGCTGTTGCTAGAGAGAAGAGGCCAACCCCTTCCTGGCTACAACCTCCCTTCAGGTAGTTGTAGAGAGCAATGAGGTCTCCCCTGAGCCTCCTCTTCTCCAGGCTAAACAATCCCAGCTCTCTCAGCTCCTCCTATAGGGTTATTTGCCTAACAACCATCAAGATGCAAAAGAGAATTGCTCAGTTTACATAAACCACCTGGGAGTTTTTCATGCTTTCATATGCACTTACATGGTATGTATTTTAAGGTTATATATATGCCTGATCATTTTGGGAGCATTTTTAGGCAGTTACCCAAAAGCCAGTCCCTGACATGCTTCTTCACAGCGTATTCTGACAGCAAACCATGACATTCTTCTGTTTTTCTCAAGTAACAGCTTTTCCAGTTGTGTATTCTATTGCACATCTTCTGTAAGGTGACCTAACACAGAAAAGAAAATGTAATTCAGGTTTTAATTTAAGTACAAAACTTTATAAATAATTAAAAAAAAAAAAAACCAAACACCAATGCTGAGATAATTTTTAATTTTTAATCTGTTTTGCATTACTTTGTGTTTGTTGTTGGCTTTTTTGGTGGGTTTTGTTTTTGTTGTTCAGGCTGTGGAAACTGAAGACCCACTTTTTTCTTAAAGTTGGTTGAAACTTCCCTATGGAAGTGGGGATTACAGTATCACAGTATCACAGTATCACCAAGGCTGGAAGAGACCTCGAAGATCATCGAGTCCAACCTGGCACCACAGACCTCATGGCTAGACCATGGCACCAAGTGCCACGTCCAGTCCCCTCTTGAACACCTCCAGGGACGGTGACTCCACCACCTCCCTGCGCAGCCCATTCCAGTGACAAATTACTCTCTCAGTGAAGAACTTTCTCCTCACCTCCAGCCTAAACTTCCCCTGGCACAGCTTGAGACTGTGTCCCCTTGTTCTGGTGCTGATTGCTAGAGAGAAGAGGCCAACCCCTTCCTGGCTACAACCACCTTTCAGGTAGTTGTAGAGAGCAATGAGGTCTCCCCTGAGCCTCCTCTTCTCCAGGCTAAACAATCCCAGCTCCCTCAGCCTCTTCTCATAGGGCTTGTGCTCAAGACCTCTCCCCAGCCTTGTTGCCCTTCTCTGGACACATTCAAGTGTCTCGATGTCCTTCTTAAACTGAGGGGCCAAGAACTGGACACAGGACTCAAGGTGTGCCCTAACCAACGCAGAGTCCAGGGGCACAATGACTTCCCTGCTCCTGCTGGCCACACTATTCCTAATGCAGGCCAGGATGCCATTGGCCTTCTTGGCCACCTGGGCACACTGCTGGCTCATGTTTAGGCAGCTGTTGATCAGCACCCCCAGGTCCCTCTCTGTTTGGCAGCTCTCCAGCCACTCTGACCCCAGCCTGTGGCTCTGCATGGGGTTGCTGTGGCCAAAGTGCAGCACCCAGCACTTGGACTTGTTGAATGCCATCCTGTTGGACTCTGCCCATCTGTCCAGTCGGTCGAGGTCCCTCTGCAGAGCCCTTCTGCCCTCTAACTGACCAACATCCACTCCCAACTTGGTGTCATTTGCAAATTTGCTGATGACTGTCTCAATCCCCTCATCCAGATCATCAATGAAGATACTGAATAAGATGGGGCCCAGCACTGATCCCTGGGGATTAGCTTTTAAAATATCCAGCACTTCAGGAACGAACTCAAGTCCCAAAAACTTATAGAATACTCTGGTACGAGCACAGGCTGAGGCAGCTGGGGTTGTTCAGCATGGAGAAGGGGACGCTCCAATGAGACCTAATAGCAGCCTGAAAGGGTCCTACAGGAAGGATGGACAGAGACTTTTACAAAGGCCTGAATAAAATAGAATTAACCAGGTTGGAAAAGACCTTTGAGATCATCGAGTCCAACCGATCACCCAACACCATCTAATCAACTAAACCATGGCACCAAGCACCCCATCCAGTCTCTTCCTAAACACTTCCAGTGATGGTGACTCAGGTAGAAACCATGAACAGCAGCATCTCATCTCAACAGAGCAGATTTAACTGACATGCTGCTTAAAATGCCAGCAGTTATTTAAATGTTGTGTGTCTCCCATTTCAACTTTATCAACAGTGGAACGTATGAGGAAAGAGGCCAAAAATGACAGATCCCGATGTTACCTACACTTTAGAGATGTTTGACTCTAGCCTGAACTAGAAAGTCTTAAAAAGTTTAAGCTTTGAAGAGAAACAATCAAGGCAAGAGTAAATGCAAAGCTAAACTAGATTCTAAGTCAAGAATACTCAAATTCCTGACAGATCTTGTTTCTAACATAAATGAATCTTTGACAAACTACAGTTTGCAAGGGACAGGACAAGGGGCAATGGCTTCAAACTAGAGAAGAGCAGATTTAGATTGGGTGTTAGGAAGAAGTTCTTCACTATGAGGGTGGTGGAACACTGGAACAGGTTGCCCAGGGAGGTGGTTGAGGCTCCTTCCCTGGAAATATTCAAGGTGATGCTGGATGAGGCCCTGGGCAGCCTGATCTAGTTGGGGATGTCCCTGCTGACTGCAGGGAGCTTGGACTGGATGAGCTTTGGAGGTCGCTTCCAGCCTGGACCATTCTGTGATTGTACCTGAATGTCAATATTTGCAGAGATTTCTGTTTATAAACATACAGCTATGTTTGCTCATCTGTATACTCCACATCTGAGAAACCTCCCAAAACTGTCTGGCCTATGCTCTAACTGTTGGAAACGTGGTGGAATCCAAAACTGTGTAAGACGTGCTCTTTTTTTTTTGGCCAAACCCATATCTCTTTATGGATGTGTTTGTGCCAGAGCAGATGCAGTGTGCAGCTGAAGGCTATTTACTGCATAGAAACGTCCATCTGATCAGAATTTCCACACTGTGGCTGTAATAATCCTTCATTTCTATTGTTTATCTGAGATCAAACCTTGCCAGCCAATCTGATAGGGGGATTTAGCATGTCTACTGAAGGGGACATTTACTATCTTTATAAAAATAGCTAAGGTATTGCAATGATAGTAAGCAGTAGCTGGTTTTAACATTTTTTGTGATGTATTCTGTGCAGAAAAAGAAAAAGAAAAAGAAAAAGAAAAAGAAAAAGAAAAAGAAAAAAAGAAAAAAAAAAGAAAAAGAAAAAGAAAAAGAAAAAGAAGAAAAAGAAAAAGAAGGAAAAAAACCAAGTCAGCATGGGGATGCATTTCCATGTTCTATTATTGTTAATGTTAATGCTCTCAAAGCCCTGTACAACTACTTCTTTTTTCCCTTAAATACTACTTAGGAATATGCTTCATTTGAGGTTTTACAGAAAACAAACATCATCATAGAATCATAGAATTGTTAGGGTTGTATGTGACCTCAAGGATCATCCAGTTCCAACCCCCCTGCCATGGGCAGCGACACCTCATCCTACGTCAGATTGCTCAGAGCCACATCCAGCCTGGCCCTCAAAACCTCCAGGGATGAGGCTTCCACCACCTCCCTGAGCAACCTGTTCTAGTGTCTCACCACCCTCATGGGGAAGAACTTCTTCCTAAGCTCCAATCTGGAACTACCCATTTCTAGTTTTGTTCCTTCCTTCAGTCCTATCACTCCCTGTCACCCTGAAAAGTCCCTCCCCAGCTTTCTTGTAGCCCTGTTCAGACACTGGAAGGCCACAATTTGGTCTCCTTGTAGCACACTCTTCTCCAGACTGAGCAGCACACTATGTTGGAAGTCTGTTCCTGAGGAAGATGAATAAATGCTTTGTGCAGCAGAATGAGGTTAGCAAACAGCTTTGAGCACCTTTGTTAAGTGGTGATGCTATTAATGAAGACTTTTCATGGCAGTGAAGGGTGGGTGTCAAGTGGAGGGGGCCAAGCTCTTTTTGGTGGTGCACAGTAATAAGCCAAGGAACACCAGGTACAAGCTGGAACATAGAAGTTTTCACCTCAGGATGAGGAGAAACTTCTTTCCAATGAGGGTGACAGAGCCCTGGAACAGGCTGCCCAGAGAGGTTGTGGAGTCTCCTTCTCTGCAGACTTTCAAACCCCACCTGGCTGCATTCCTGTGCAGACTTACCCTGGGTGATCCTGCTCTGGCAGGGGGTTTGGACCCAATGATCTCTGGAGGTCCCTCCCAGCCTCTAATGTTTTGTGATACTGTGACATCTCAAAAGATGCCAGTGTTCTGCTGCTGCTGAGTGAGGGTCAGTTAGCTTGCTGCATCTTTAACTAGGATTAAAAAAATGGAGACAACAGTTTGGATAGTGATGCTTGCTCTTGGAAGCAGCCAAACTGCCCCTGCTGAAAGGATTTATTTGTTCCTTAATGACTTTATGGCATGACATCTGACTGACAGAGTAGTGTTATTTATAGCAGTTAGCAAGTCATCAGAAATGACTAATTATGCCTCCCTTGGAATATCTGTGCTTTGATGACTCATGGAATATGCTCTCATCTCACCTTTTGGTACCTTTGATGTGTTTAAAAATACATGCATATGGATAGTAGTTTTACCTAACATCTATTTTTCTTAGTGTTTCTTAAATAAAATATTTAGTGATTTTTAGGTACAAGCTGTGATGTCTGCTGTCAAAGCAATAGGTGTTTCTCAGCCAATCACTCTTGTGTCAGCCATTCTGCAAGATCTTCTGGAAGATTTAAATGCATGTGAGTCAAAGAA
This sequence comes from Colaptes auratus, assembly GCA_015227895.2. Lineage (NCBI taxonomy): Eukaryota > Metazoa > Chordata > Aves > Piciformes > Picidae > Colaptes > Colaptes auratus. The sequence continues at coordinate 38,560,129 of CM037637.1, forward strand.
AAATGATCAAAGGCTAAGCCATTTGCAGCCTCTCAGCTCTGACCTTCCATTAGAAAAGATTCCTTGAGAAGTTTAAAATTACTCTTTGCCAAAGGGCGAAAAAGACTGCAGCAGAAAAATTATGAAGTAGATATTATGTGCAAGATCAATCCCCTGGTCCAGGGGAGCTGAATGTGGTTGTAGCCCCCTTATAATGAGGTGCCACTGGGTGATGAAGGCAGGCACAAACCCCATTAATGTACAGCAATGAGACTGCAGAAATGCAGAGGGCAGAGAGTCTCAGAAGTCCTCCCAGAAGTTCTTTGTTGCTGTGTTGTAGAATCCCTTGCATTGTAGAGTCTCAGAGTCCCACTTACAGCAGAAGTCCTGGAAGTCCCTAACAGACAAAGCAGCTAAGAGCAGTTCTAGACGTATCCCTAGCAGCATCCCTACACCAAAGCCCTAGCCAGAAGTAGCTGACAGAAGCAGAAGTCCCTAGCAGCCCTAAACACCCAGGCTGTTCCTAACCTAAGTACCTAACCCCAGTAACTCTTGCTCAGAATGGCAGTTCCTATACTTTCTGTTATCAGTCCCTTAACCAATAAACCCCAACCACATCATTAAGCTAAAATCTTTTCCCACTGAGAGGTGCCAGCATGTCAAGGAGGTGGCTTCTGCAGCATGTTCCAACCCAAGGGTGCCAAGGTGAGGCTGTTGTTCTTGGCCCCCATGGAATGTGATTGTTTTGCTGTAGGCAGCTTGCTAAGGAATTGGCCAGCTAAGGAACCCTGCACTCTGAATGTGGCCAGCAGCTGTCCTCAGAGCTGTGGCTGCAAGAGTGCACCAGCAGGAGCAGACCACTAGTTCATCTGCTTCTCAACTGGAAAATCAGACTAAGTAGTCACAACAGTAGGCAAAACCCAATCTGTTTCTTTATGTGTCCAGTTTATCTACTGCTAGGCAGTACATTCTTTTAAAGAAACCCTGAAAGTACTCCTCACAAAACCCTCTAAAATGTGTTCTTCTGTGATCATTATTGCCTTTAACTTCTCTGCATCTTTTTAATTTTTGTGAGTTTTAAATTCAAAAGTATTAAACTCTCAGGAAAAGTTAGTAATTCTATTTTTTTTTAAAGTAGTCACTTATTTTGCTTTCCTCTGCTGTATCCCACTTGGTGTTTATGTCATGCACAGCATTTTATGGTTTTGCTTTGGTTTTTTAATCATAGAATTGTTAGGGTTAGAAGGGACCTCAAGGATCATCTAGTTCCAACCCCCCTGCCATGGGCAGGGACACCTCACACTACATCAGGTTGCTCACAGCCACATCCAGCCTGGCCTTAAAAGCCTCCAGGGATGAGGCTTCTACCACCTCCCTGGACTACCTCTTCCAGTCTCTCACCACCCTCATGGGGAAGAACTTCTTCCTAACATCCAATCTGAACCTATCCATTTCTAGTTTTGCTCCATCACCCTCAGTCCTATCACTCCCTGACACCCTGAAAAGTCTCTCCCCAGCTTTCTTGTAGCCCTGTTCAGACACTGGAAGGCCACAATGAGGTCACCTCAGAGCCTTCTCTTCTCCAGACTGCACAGCCCCAACTCTCTCAGTCTGTCTCCATAGGAGAGGAGCTCCAGCCCTCTGCTCATCCTTGTGGCCCTTCTCTGGACATCTTCCAGCACCTCCAGATCCTTCTTGTAACAGAGGCTCCAGAACTGGACACAGTACTCCAGGTGGGGTCTCACCAGAGCGAAGTACAGGGGGAGAATCAACTCCCTCAACCTGCTGGCTATGGTTCTCTTGATGCAGCCCAGGCTCTGGTTGGCTTTCTGGGCTGCAAGTGCACACTGCTGGCTCCTGTTTAGCTTCTCATCCACCAGCACCCCCAAGTCCTTTTCTTCAGGGCTGCTCTCAAGTCAGTCCCTGCCCCACCTCTATCAGTTTCTGGGATTGCCCTGACCCAGATGCAGGACCTTGCACTTCGTCTTGTTGAACCTCATGGGGCTGTCATGGCAGGAACCTCTCCACTGATTTTATAATAAAGTTTCTCAGGATCTGCATTTTAACAGTGTTCTTGATCTACTCATGCATAGTACTTCCTGAAGTTGTGCTTAAAGTCAGTGCTTCTAAGGGGTGGAAATGAAGTCGACACATGGCCCAGTGGATTTTAATGTAGAGACTCTTGGTAAAAGTAATTACTTGATTAAATGCTCTGGTGGACAGTGATCAGGAAGGAAGTGATAGATAAGTAATGAAAAGGGTGTTAGCAGAAAAGGTATCAACAGCTTATAGAGCATGATAAATTATTTTAGTGGGATAAAGCAGGCACCACAGACCTTTGCCTGATATGGTTTTACTGAGGTCTTCTACTTCTTAAAATATTTTTCATCTAAGTTTTTCTGTCAGTTGTTCAGTTCGCTACTGAACAAATCATTGCCAAATCACTGCAACCTACAGAGGAGCTACACGTCACTTGTACAGTGCAGTCTGAGCAATCAGAGCCTAAATGTTCAGGAAAAGACAATTTTTATTCATTTTTTTTTTCATACAGGGAAAGCAGAGTATCAGCAGGTGAACTGAAGGTAGCAGTTCACCATGCCACCAGGCCCTTTCATCTTCTGCTCTGTTACCTCCACACCATTCTTCAGTGCTGGGCGCAGCTGCAGACCTCCCTAACTCTGCACTCAGCTTTCCCTCCTCTGACACTCAAAGCTGAGACTAGAACTGGCATGACAGGACCTTGTCCAAGATGAATTCCCAGAGAGTGAGTACACTTGTGTGGTGGGTTGAAAATTCCCCCAACACTAAATTTTGCCAGACCAGCCTAGGTGGAAGCAAATGAAGCTGTATTTACAAGCAAAACGACAACCAACAGTGGAATGCAATGGATATGTACAAAATATACAGGATTTACAGTATTTACAACTAACAAGCAGCACAAGAAGCCCCCTGGTCAAAGACCAGGGGAAGCTACTAGCTTCTTTTCTATGCCACCCCTACCACCAAAAGAAGGGAGAGAGGAGCAGAGAAAGTTGCTATTAGACTTAACTAAAACAATGCATCCAAGGTCAAGCAGAAGCAAGTTGGTATCTCTCCAGAGTGAAGAATCAAGAAGAGAAGAAGTTGTTTTCACCATATCACAGTATCACAGTATCACCAAGGTTGGAAGAGACCTCAAAGATCATCGAGTCCAACCTGTCACCACAGACCTCATGACTAGACCATGGCACCAAGTGCCACGTCCAGTCCCCTCTTGAACACCTCCAGGGACAGTGACTCCACCACCTGGGCAGCACATCCCAATGACAAATGACTCTCTCAGTGAAGAACTTTCTCCTCACCTCCAGCCTAAACTTCCCCTGGCACAGCTTGAGAATGTGTCCTCTTGTTCTGGTGCTGGTTGCTAGAGCGAAGAGGCCAACCCCTTCCTGGATACAACCACCTTTCTGGTAGCTGTAGAGAGCAATGAGGTCTCCCCTGAGCCTCCTCTTCTCCAGGCTAAACAATCCCATCTCTCTCAGCCCCTCCTCACAGGGCTGTGCTCAAGGCCTCTCCCCAGCCTTGTTGCCCTTCTCTGGACACGTTCAAGTGTCTCGATGTCCTTCTTAAACTGAGGGGCCCAGAACTGGACACAGGACTCAAGGTGTCGCCTAAGCAATGCAGAGTCCAGGGGCACAATGACTTCCCTGCTCCTGCTGGCCACACTATTCCTAATGCAGGCCAGAATGCTGTTGGCCTTCTTGGCCACCTGGGCACACTGCTGGCTCACTTCTACCCTCTCATAGATCAACACCTGCTCCCAACTTGGTGTCATCTGCAAATTTGCTGATGACTCAATCCCCTCATCCAGATCATCAATGAAGATATTAAAGGGGATGGGGCCCATCCCTGGGGGATGCCACTGGTGACTGATGTCTGATATATATCCAAAAGGGTTGTTTAGAACTTACTATTTTTCTGTTTACATCCAATGGTGATTTATCTACATCCTACCACTTTCTGTTCAGGATCTGTGGAAAATTTTCTAGACATAGCCTGACACTACCACAACATGGAATAGTTGTCTTGTATCTGCAGAGCCCAGAGAGCTTAGAAATCTAGCTGAAATTCTTCCAGTTGTTGATGCTTTATAGGAATAAAAAGTTAAGTAGTAATGTGTAGCTACCCTCTTCTGTGATGTACCATTCATGTGTGTAGTGAAGAGAAGAAAAACTTCTGTGAGCTAAGGTTTTAATGGAGCATTTTCTAGTTCTGCAGCCATGTCTAGGACCTAGAGTAACTGTGCTTATTTTCAGAGACACTGAGTGGCAAACTAACTAAAAATCATAGAATCATAGAATCATAGAATCATAGAATAAGAATGGTCTGGGCCAGAAGGGAACTCCAAAGGTCATCCAGTCCCACCCACCCTGCAGTCAGCAGGGACATCCCTAACTAGATCAGGCTGCCTCAACCAGCCTCACCTTGAATATTTCCAGGGAAGGAGCCTCAACCACCTCCCTGGGCAACCTGTTCCAGTGTTCCACCACCCTCATAGTGAAGAACTTGTTCCCAATATCCAATCTAAATCTGCACTTCTCTAGTTTGAAGCCATTGCCTCTTGTCCTATCCCTGCAGGCCTTTACAAACAGTCTCTCTCCAGCCTTTCTGTAGCCCCCTTCAGGTACTGGCAGGCTGATATTAGGTCTCCCCAAAGCCACCTCTAGTCCAGGCTGAACACCCCCAGCTCCCTCAGCCTGTCCTCGTAGCAGAGGTGCTCCAACCCCCTGATCATTTTCATGGCTCTCCTCTGGACCCTCTCCATCAGGTCTGTGTCCTTCCTCTATTGAGATCTCCAGAGCTGTACACAGTACTCCAGGTGAGCTCTCCCCAGAGCAGAGCACAGTGGCAGAATCACCTCTCTGGATCTGCTGGCAACGCTGCTTTGGATGCAGCCCAGGCTGTGATTTGCCTTCTGTGCTGCCAGCTCACACTGTCGGCTCATGTCCAGCTTCTCATCCATCAGCACCCCCAAGTCCTTTTCCACACTGCTGCTTAAAATCACTGAATTACCTTAAAATAGCAGGAGTACTCTATATAAACTTTCAGCTTAAAAAACAAACATCTTAATTTCCTATATTTTTTTTGGCATAATTGTAATTGCAAAGTATTTGTATTCAGATGGATTCTAATATATTGAAGAGAGAGCTTGACTTTGGGATACAGTCCTTTTGCTCAGTTGTGGGAAGGCTCAGTTGTAAGCTGTTATTATGGCAGGGGGGTTTCAAACCTGATAATTAAATTTAGAGGTATGGCAGATCAAAAGGAAACTGTACAGGAATAAGATATAGCAAGAAAGTCAGGGACAGATACAGACAGGAGATTTTTTTGCTCTACATGTCATTCTGAATTAGAATGGCAGGAGGGTGTCTATAAAATCAAAAGATGGGAATAGAGCAAACTGCTGGCTAAGCTGTCAGCTTGTGGCTTGGACAGCAACACTCTGCCCTGGGTTAGGAACTGGCTGGAGGGCTGAGCCCAGAGAGTGGTGGTGAATGGTGCCACAGCCAGCTGGAGGCCAGTCACCAGTGGCATCCCCCAGGGATCAGTGCTGGGCCCCATGCTCTTTAATATCTTCATTGATGATATGGATGAGGGGATTGAGACAGTCATCAGTAAATTTGCAGATGACACCAAGTTGGGAGCAGATGTTGGTCAGTTAGAGGGCAGAAGGGCCCTGCAGAGGGACCTCGACTGATTGGACAGATGGGCAGAGTCCAACAGGATGGCATTCAACAAGTCCAAGTGCTGGGTGCTGCACTATGGCCAAAAACAACCCCATGCAGAGCTACAGGCTGGGGTCAGAGTGGCTGGAGAGCTGCCAAACAGAGAGGGACCTGGGGGTGCTGGTTGACAGCCGCCTGAACATGAGCCAGCAGTGTGCCCAGATGGCCAAGAAGGCCAATGGCATCCTGGCCTGCATTAGGAATAGTGTGGCCAGCAGGAGCAGGGAAGTCATTGTGCCCCTGGACTCTGCATTGGTTAGGCCACACCTTGAGTCCTGTGTCCAGTTCTGGGCCCCTCAGTTTAAGAAGGACATCGAGACACTTGAACGAAGCTGGGGAGAGGCCTTGAGCACAGCCCTGTGAGGAGAGGCTGAGGGAGCTGGGGTTGTTTAGCCTGGAGAAGAGGAGGCTCAGGGGCGACCTCATTGCTCTCTACAACTACCTGAAGGGAGGTTGTAGCCAGGAAGGGATTGGTCTCTTCTCTCTAGCAACCAGCACCAGAACAAGGGGACACAGTCTCAAGCTGTGCCAGGGGAAGTTTAGGCTGGAGGTGAGGAGAAAGTTCTTCACTGAGAGAGTCATTCGCCATTGGAATGTGCTGCCCAGGGAGGTGGTGGAGTCACCGTCCCTGGAGGTGTTCAAGAGGGGACTGGACGTGGCACTTGGTGCCATGGTCTAGTCATGAGGTCTGTGGTGACAGGTTGGACTCGATGATCTTTAAGGTCTCTTCCAACCTTGGTGATACTGTGATACTGTGATACTGTGAATTCTCCTTTTATTATTCATTATTATAAAGGAGGTAGGAATGTGTTTTTTACATAACTGGAAGGGCTAAGAAGCAGAAGCTTCCCCCATCACCCTTCTTCTGGGAGAAGAGCACTGGAGGATTTAAAATTTAACACAAATCATATATATTTTTTAATTGTTACTGTTGTCACTATGTGACAGTGTTTTCTAGCAGCCTCTTTGTGACCTGCTCCTCTTTTACTCTTAATGGTAAGCATGAATAACCTGACCAATGGTGTCAAGTCCAGTTGGAGAGCTGTAACTAGTGGAGTCCCCCAGGGATCAGTGCTGTGTCTGGTCCTGTTCAATATCTTCATCAATGACATTGATGAGGGAACAGACAAACGGAGTCTGCTCAGCAAGTTTGCTGATGATACCAAACTGGGAGGCTTGGCTGAGACACCTGAAGGCTGTGAGGCCATTCAGAGACTTGGGCAGACTGAGAGCTGGGCAGAGAAACCTAATGAGGCTCAGCAAGGATAAATGCAGAGTCCTGCACCTGGGAAGGAAGAATAAACTGCAGCAGTGCAGGCTGGGAGGGGATCTGCTGGAGAGCAGCCTGTGGAGAGGGACCTGGGAGTGCTGGTGGACAAGTTCTGCACAGGAGAGCATTGTGCCCTGGTGGCCAAGAAGGCCAATGGGATCCTGGGGTGCATTCAGAGGAGTGGGTCCAGCAGATCCAGGGATGTTCTCCTGCCCCTCTACTCTGCCTAGGTGAGACCTCATCTAGAATATTGCATCCAGTTCTGGGCTCCCTATTTAAGGAGGAACAGGGATCTGCTGGAGAGAGTCCATGGGAGGGCTACAAGGATGCTGAAGGGACTGGAGCACTGCCTTGTGAGGAGGGCAATGGATATAAACTACAGCACAGGAGGTTCCACCTCAACCTGAGGAGGAACTTCTTCACTGTGAGGGTCACAGAGCACTGGAACAGGCTGCCCAGAGAGTTTGGGGAGTCTCCTTCTCTGGAGACTTTCCAGATCCATCTGGATGACTTGAGCTAGATTCTATGGTCCTGCTCTGGCAGGGGGGTTGGATACAATCATCTCTGGAGGTCCCTTCCAAGCCCTAACAGCCTGTGAGCCTGTGAACCTAAGCTAATTCACAGGGATTGTAGTGGAATACTCTTGTAGGATGCTAGCTTGGCCATTTAAGAGGGTGCTTTCCTCTGTACCATCCATTTTTGAGACAGACATGTTTGAGCTTTGTTTTTCTGGGGCACAGGGTGAAATCTTTAGGCACTGTGTGGTCATTTAAAAACCCAGGAAATTTTCTCAGCTAACGTTATAGTTAATTCCTTAGAAGATAATTAAATTCTTCTTGTCTAAATTTCATGCTGGTTTCACTTGCAGGTGTTCTTCATGTTCTGTTCTAAATTGCTACTTAATGTTGCTGAACACAGTTGGTAGTTGCTGTGATGATACCAGATGGAGCTGAATTTCAATGGGTATGAGTGACCTGCGGGGGTCCTAGATCTTTTAGGAGGTTTGGAAGTCTTGCCTGGCATTCAGCTCTCCTTTCTCAGAGTGTGTATAGATGCTTGTGTATAGATACCTAGGACTGAATTAAGTGTCTAAGCTTGCCTTTTGATTGCTGAAATTCCAGTCAGTATAGTTAATAGCACTTGGAGAGCTACCTGGCCAAGCAAAGTCAATGTCTACTTCCAGACATGATAAATGTGATACGTATTACACAGAACAACAAGGCTGTGGAGGATTCTGGAGCACAAGCACTGTGAGGAGAGGCTGAAGGAGCTGGGGGTGTTTAGCCTGGAGAAGAGGAGGCTCAGGGGAGACCTAATTATTGCTCTCTACAACTACCTGAAGTGAGGTTGTAGGCAGCTGGGGGTTGTTCTCTTCTCCCAGGCAACAGTGACAGAAGGAGAGGACACAGTCTCAAGATGCACCAGGAAGTTTAGGTTGGATATTAGGAATAAATTCTTCACAGAGAGATTGGCCATTGGAATGGGCTGCCCAGGGAGGTGGTGAAGTCCCCATCCCTGGAAGTGTTATGGTGTTGGGTGATAGGTTGGACTTGATGGTCTCGAAGGTCCTTTCCAGCCTGGTTAATTCTGTCCTTCAGCTTGATATCTGTTTTCTGTGATGGGAAATTAGACACCTAGCTTGCAGGTAGGCATGCATATATACATACAAAAACCTTAGTTGTCAATCTGTGAGTCAAATCCCATCTGTAGCGAGGTCTACTGTGGAAAACATAGATATCAGTGGTGATTTCAGTTCATGGTGATTAGTTTCTTACACTCTGTTGTGAAACTTGCCTGTGTGGAACTGCAGAATCCTTTCATATGGACACGTGAGCCAAATTCTGTGCTGATGTGAATAAAAAGGGTATGTATTTGTCACAACTATGTCATAAAACGTTGAATACTCTGCTGTAACTTGCATTCCCTATACCCTCAAACTAGTGCTTTGTCCAACGCCATTTTGTCTTCCTCCCCTCTGACAGGCTGCTGCTTACTCACCTCTGGCTGGCATTTCCTTTGACAGCAATGTGCTCTCCAAAACAATTTCTCTTGGCTATTACAGAAGAATTCAAACACATGAGGTGTGTTTTCTGTGGCATCAGTATAACTCTTTCATAGACAAAACTTCTTCTGCCTAATTGGCAAAACATTTATCATCTAACCCAAGTGTTGATACCCTTCTGTGAGTGAGGGGAGTAAGAGAAGTACCTGCAGAGAGGACCTGTTCTTTGTCTCAGATAGCTATTTACTATGAGGTGAGGCACCTGTAAGCTGACTGCTTTAGTTGAGATGCCTCCCTTTAAAGTACTGAAGCTGGACATGCATTAAGCTCCTGGTATTCTTAGTTCCACTATCAATGCTGGCACTTTGCAGACATTTCATGTGCTGCTGCAAATTATCTCAGCTCCCCAAAGCAGGAGAGAAGTTGTTTTGCTGTGCAGTTGTCAGCATTTGTGTCCCTTCTTGGCCATATGTCTATGCATCAGCCTTGCTCCCATCGATTGACTCAGTGTGGAAAAGCTGCTCTGCACTCACATTGGAACTGTATCTGCTGGCATTTCCTTCTTTCAGTTCTACATTGAAATCACAACTCAATGCCTTCATAGAATCATAGAATTGTTAGGGTTGGAAGGAACCACAAGGATCAGCCAGTTCCAACCCCCCTGCCATGGCCAGGGACACCTCACACTACATCAGGTTGCTCACATCCAGCCTGGCCTTCAAAACCTCCAGGGATGGGGCTTCGACCACCTCCCTGGACAACCTGTTCCAGTGTCTCCCCACCCTCATAATCACTGGGAAGCATAAAATTGTGTATCATTGCTGCCTTTTTTTTTCTTTTCCATTTTTGAACAGCTCTATATAGAAGCAAGAAAAAGAGGGAGGATTGCTCCATATTGGTACCTTGATGTTTTTTCCATTTAGGGTGTGGCAGTTGATATGATTATATTCTGCAGGAGCAAACAAAATACAGAAAACAGAAAATCTTGTGCATAATCTGTGCTTCAAGGTGTTTTATTTCTCAAAGGACAATTTGGAGCAGGATTGTTCGAGTAGAACATATAGAAAGTCTTGGAAAGGAAATTGACCCTTCCTTAAATAACTAGAGGTTTTGATTAGAAGGGGTGTGACCAGTAGGTCAAGAGAGTTTCTCCTCCCCCTGTACTCTGCACTGGTGAGGATGCATATGGAATATTGTATCGTGTTCTGGGCCCCCCAGTTCAAGAAAGACAGTGAGCCCCTTGAAAGAGTCCAGTGCAGAGACACGAGGAGGATTAGGAGAATGGAACATCTTCCGTACGAGGAGAGACTGAGGGAGCTGAGGCTCTTTAGCTTAGAGAAGAGGAGACTGAGAGGTGACCTCATCAATGTTTATAAAGATGTAAAGGTTGAGTGCCAAGAGGATGGAGCCAGGCTCTGCTGGGTGATGCCCAATGACAGCACAAGGGGCAGTGGGGGAAGCTGAGGCAGTGGAGGAAGTTTCACGTAACTATGAGGATTTCTTTTTCCCCTGTGAGGGTGACAGAGCCCTGGAACAGGCTGCCCAGGGTGGTTGTGGAGTCTCCCCCTCTGGAGATATTCAAAACCCACCTGCATGTGTTCCTGTGTGATCACCTTTAGGTGATGCTGCTCTGGCAGGGGGGTTGGACTGGATGAGCTTTTGAGGCCCCTGAAATTCTGTGATTCTGTGATAATCTGTCCTTCAAGATGTTTTATTTATTAAAGGAAAATTTGGAGCAGAATCGTTCGAGGAGAACATACAGAAAGTCTTGCAAAGGAATTGACACTTCCTTAAATAACTAGAGGTCACCAAATAGCTAAAAATAAGAGTCATTTCCAGCTGAGAATGCGAACAGCTTTGGCTAAAAGTCTGCTCTCATTCAGCCAAAAAATAAGGGCAGCAGCTAGAAGTTAAAGAGCAACTTGGAACAAAATGATAAAAGAGGAAGTGGATACTAATCAATATAAATTAGGAGTATGAATTATAGAAAATTTATGGGGAAAGCCAAAGGAAAGGAAAAAAATCTATGGTTGGCAATGCAAAAGCCAATACAAAATGTTCAGTGTGTTAAGAACAAATATCCTGAGAGTCTGAGCCACTAGATGGAGATAGTAAGATTGTTATGAGTGATTTCAAAGAGCCAAAAGTGTTAAAGAAATATTTTTATTTTGCATTTTGAAAAATGCTTGAAATTGTACTCCTGCCATGAGGGTGCTGACACACTTTCCAAAATGCCTAGAAGAAAGAAAAGAAGATGTCAAGCAGCAGCTACTTGGACTGAAGACTATTTAAAATCAATAGACAGGGGTAATTTCTGCTTGAGTCCTAAAAGATTTGTTGAGGAGATCCCCGTGCCACTGATACATCTGCTTGAAAGGAAAAGGAGAAACAAAACACAAAATAAACAAACCCTAAACAAACCAGAAAAGCCTCTGTACAAAACCCAACCAAACAGACTCAGACATAAAAATAGAAACAAACCCCAAACCACTTCTAATTATCCATGTGAAACCACAGGGGAATATAGGAGTGCTCATGATGTGCTGGTAGACGAATATAACTGATAGTTATGCAATAATCATATTACTGCAATTTCTGAGCAGCATCAAGAGGTCTTTAAATAATAATGAAATATGTTTTAGTTGCTTTGGTTTAACCAAGTATAAGCAGAAAGCTAGAAGAGATAGGATAAACAGACCATTTCACTATGTAGTATCTGGGTTTATTATCATACAATCATAGACTCATAGAATCATAGAATGGTCCAGACCAGAAGGGACCTCCAAAGCACATCCAGTCCAACCTTCCCATGGTCAGCAGGGACATCCTCAACTAGATCAGGCTGCCCAGGGCCTCAACCAGCCTCACCTTGAATATCTCCGGGGAAGGAGCCTCAACCACCTCCCTGGGCAACCTGTTCCAGTGTTCCACCACCCTCATAGTGAAGAACTTGTTCCCAATATCCAATCTAAATCTGTCCTTCTCTAGTTTGAAGCCATTGCTCCTTGTCCTGTCCCTGCAGGCCTTTACAAACAGTCTCTCTCCAGCCTTTCTGTAGCCCCCTTCAGGTACTGGCAGGCTGCTACTAGGTCGCCCCAGAGCCACCTCTAGTCCAGGCTGAACACCGCCAGCTCCCTCAGCCTGTCCTCCCAGTAGAGCTGCTCTAAGCCCCAGATCATTTTCATGGCCCTCCTCTGGACCCTTTCCATCAGGTCTGTGTCCTTCCTCTATTGAGATCTCCAGACCTGTACACAGTACTCCAGGTGAGCTCTCTCCAGAGCAGAGCAGATCACCTCTCTGGATCTGCTGGCAGTGCTGCTTTGGATGCAGCCCAGGCTGTGATTTGCCTTCTGTGCTGCAAGCTCACACTCCCTGCTCATGTCCAGCTTCTCATCCATCAGCACCCCCAAGTCCTTTTCCACAGGGCTGCTTTCTAACACCTCATCCTCCAGTCTGTATCGATAGTGAGGATTGTTCCAGCCCAGGTTACCTGAGACTTGTCATTTGATTTTCAAAGATGGCCTTTGTAATATTAGATATGCATTATTTTGGCCTCTGTTTTCTTTTAAACAAATGCACTATACAGCACAGAGCATGCACATTCTGATTAAGAAGGGGTTCATTATCAGTTTCTCTGTGTACCAAATGTAACTAATCCATGCTGCAACAGTCAGAAATGCAAAATTCAGGTAGGACTTATGGGCAGATTGCATCCTATAAATCAGAGTGCAAAAGAGAAAAAGGATCTGTAAGTTGAATTCCACAGAGAGTTTCTCAGAGCCATTTCTAGGTATAGATATTTAAATTTATATCCTATGAATACAGAAATGGTGAGATCAGAATGCTGGACTTGGTGATACATCTTAAAAGGTCTGTTGCAAAATCACAGAGAGTGTCTGCAAGACCAACCAAACAAGAGGAAGTAGAAATGCTAATTAGTTTGCCTCACCAAGAGTAGTGATGGATTGTCTACATGTCATATATTCAAACCCCACAAGTTACTTAAATTTTTACTGAATGTTGTATAGAGATTGCAAAGGAAAGAGGGAGAAAGGAAGGACTGTGGACATCAGAACTGTGGTTGCAGCCATTTCCAGTGTTCATTCTTTGGCTGAAAAAGAGTAATGGATTTTGTGTGTAAATAAAATCTTCCATGTGGACTTGAGCCAGCTTCTCAGTCTAGTCATCTGCTTTTAAGACCACTGTCCTCTCTGAAATTATTATCAGTATACATAGCCAAAGAAGCTTTTGCATCAGTTGTGTATTCATTCTCATTCATTACCTTCAATCTTGTCACACGCTTAGGTTCACAGGATGGCAGGACTGGGCAAAGCAAAAGTGCCCAAACTGTCACTGTGGGTTTGTGTTGGCAGCATTTGTTTGTTTGGGTAATAGTTATCCATATCCAGGGAAAGGAAAAGCAGACAATAATGCCCTTTCAATTGCCATGTCATCTGTGTTCAAACCATAGAATAATAGAAGCACTACCTTTTTTTGCAAAGTGAGGATGATCAGAGGGCTGGAGCACCTCTCCTATGAGGACAGACTGAGAGAGTTGGGGCCATTCAGTCTGGAGAAGAGAAGGCTCCAAGGAGACCAAATTGTGGCCTTCCAGTATCTTAAGAAGGCCCACAAGAAGGGGAGGGACATCCTTGGGCATCATGTAGTGATAGGACTGAGGGGAATGGAAAAAAACTAGAAATGGGTAGATTCAGATTGGATGTTAGGAAGAAGTTCTTCCCCATGAGGGTGGTGAGACACTGGAACAGGGAGATGGTAGAAGCCTCATCCCTGGAGGTTTTGAAAGCCAGGCTGGATGTGGCTCTGAGCAATCTGATGTAGTGTGAGGTGTCCCTGCCTGTGGCAGGGGGTTGGAGCTGGCTGATCCTTGAGGTCCCTTCTAACCTTAACAATTCTATGGTTCTAAAATTACCTATTTGTGTCTCTGGAGCCTTGTATGTATAAAATCCCAGCTGCTTTAACAGAGCAGTGCTGCTAGCAGTGTTATTGAACTGATAAAGTCAGCATCGCAAAGATTTGTAAAGGCTCTCAGAATCAGAGGTGAGTCTTTGTTTACCTCTTGAAAAATGTTTCTATAGGAAGTTCTGGTTAGCCATTTCCAACAGAGAATGGAGCAGTTCAGATCAGATAGCAGCTAAACTAATGAAAAGCATCATGGAAGTGACAGGAAGATTAATTAAGTTCCCCCGGTTGTATTCACGTGTGGCGGTGCAGAGTTCCTTTGGGTACTGCTGCAGCTAAATGGTATTCACGGTGACAAATATTGCAGATTTCCAGAAGTGACACTTCTGAGTCAAGGGTAAAAAACACATTTGGTCGTTTCAGCCAGCGGAGAATGTGCAAAACCAAATATGAGCCTCTGTGGCTTGCTAAAATATACAAACACAACTTCATCCCTCACTTCTTACCCTTTAGTGTAACCTCAAGGGATTGGTAATGAGGCACAGAATCGCTGTTATTGTGCAGTATGTCTTAAACTACTTCAGATGGCTTCAAAATCAAAAAACAAACCTGATTTCTCTCTCATGTGCTTAGTGCATTTGATTTGAGGCATAAAAATACCTGCACTCGGAAACACTTTCAATTACCTTTGGAGCCTTACGAAACTACGACTTATTGCTGTTACTTATGACTACCCTGTGGCCCTTGAAGTATTAATAGGAATTCAATATCTGCAGTACATACATTTCCAGATTATGTTGAAGTTGTAGCCCTACTTTGCCTTCCAGTGTCTCTTAGTTTTGAAGTGGTTTGGGCACATTAGTAGGTCAAGTGTGATTTGGCTTGCCCCTCCTGCTTTATTGTCAGAAATAAATGACTACACAAGACATTTCTATTCTGAATGGCTGTCTCTCTACAGTACATACAATCTATTTTAGGAAAAAATCTGTAAACCTCTCAAGTGTGTGAGATCTCCTGAAATGTTGTACCACTGGTGTGTTTTGTTGCCTCCTATTGCCTCTCTGCCAACAAGGAATCACACGGTACGCTTCTGCAGCTGCAAGAAAAGGTTTGTGGTCAGCCTCACTAATTTAAATTCATCAAAGTCAACTGGTAAGAGTCTGGGTATAAATCTAATATTAGTTGCCTCCTGGGAGAGCTCAAGACTGGAAGAGAGTTTTCCAGGAATCTCAGGGATATAACTGGCTGCATTAATATTAAATATTAATTGGTCTCTGCAGCAGACATACCTGCAAGTGGTTTTAACACTTGCTGTGGAGGCATCGTGTAAATCAGTGGCTAGATCAAGATCAGCAGAATGCACAGCTAGTGCAGCTAGTTCATGAAGTGGCCTTCTGGCTCCAGACCAAGTCAGGCATGCAGGGTAACCTGCAGCTTTCCCAGCTCTGGAGAACTGTGCTGTGCTTCTAGGTCTTGTGTACTCTCAGCTGGCTTTTTGTTTATTCCAAGGAGGTATTTTCTTGTGGGGTAGTCTTGCCTTTCATGGGAAATCCTTTACTAAAGTGGAGTTCTCAGGGCAGGGAAGCAGAGGAAAATAAGGTGAAGATGCTATAGCAGGAAAACAAAAAAACTCAATTAACCAACCAACCAAACAACAACCAAAAA
The DNA here is from genome assembly GCA_015227895.2 of Colaptes auratus. NCBI lineage: Eukaryota > Metazoa > Chordata > Aves > Piciformes > Picidae > Colaptes > Colaptes auratus. The sequence goes on from CM037637.1 coordinate 38,575,733, forward strand.
AAAACCCCAGACAAAAAAGGGCAGCAGATTGTTGGAAAAGAGGATTTCAGTGAGCTGCTTCTGTTGTCTGGAGTATGAGGTAGCTGTTTTAGCAGGAGGTACCTTTTTTTTCACGTCATGTATCTGCTATTGCTCTATCACAGGGGGTTTGAGGGATCGATTTTATAGGTTGACCATGCATGAATATAAGATAATTTTGCAGCTGACCTGCACCTATAGCAAAGATAAGCACTGGTTAGCCTGTGCTAGCTTGTTGATGTGAGCTTGCATCGTGGGCTGACATCATGGGCTGATTTGCTCATTCATTCTGCATGATCCTGCATGCCCCGACTGGGGTCTGCTTAAGTCTCCAGAAGCACAGAAGTGTTTGCTGCTTCTGACTGTGCTTCCCCACAGCTGTGTTCGGCAGAGTCCTCAGTGCTCGAGCTTAAACATTAGCCGTTCCAGATTGTAATTACCAAACTAATCCTTGCTTTCACTGGCAGTGGCAAGATCCCACTCTGAGAATTAGATGTAGTCTTTGCCCCTTGCTTGGAACTCTATTTCTTTTTGCAGTTTATTAATGTTGTGTGTGTCTAAATGAAAGCAGAGTTTGGCATGGAGTATGTGAATTTTGGCTGTGAAAGCTTTCCAGAGACCACCAGGGATTCTTCCTTTCTCCCTTGCATTTGTTCTGTAGTCGAAATGCAAAGGAATTAAAGCAAACTGCTTGTTTTAGTTTCCTTTTGGTTACTTTGTTTATATGCTCATTGTAAGAACTTCCATAAGATGCAATAATGGGGGGCATGATTCTGATTGTTTTGCTTGCCAAAGTACAAACCAAAACGAGATGTGACACTCGGACCCAAGTAGTGAAGGTTGTCTGCTGTTCCTGCTTCTGAGGAGCTGAACAGCCATAAGGCTTTCCTGAAGTGGTTTTGTAACAGAGCAGGCAGCTCAAGCAGGGATGCTAAAAGGAGCGTGGCTGCTGCCTGACCACTAATGATACTTCTATACCGGCATGAGTCGTCTGTACCCGAACTTGCAGCTCCCCAGCTGCCACCACAAATCAGCAAGGCTTATCATCTTGAAGGCACACTGAGACTGGAGGTAGCCTATATCTCACAGGGTTTGACTCCTGGCAGAATGAGCCTGAGCTTTTCCGTGATAAGGTAAACACAGAAGAACAGGCAAATACTGTGCTTGGGTGCAGGCTGTCCTAAAGGACAGTGTGCAGCTCCTCTGCAAAAGCACTTTGGGGCTAGCAAAGGAGCTGAAGGATTTCACAACAAATTGATTCTCTGGGCTTTTATCCTTGGAGAAGGGAGGGCAGAGTATGCTCGTGCTGCAGGAGGTTCCTAGTAGTAGCTTAAACCTACTACTCAGAGGATATTAGAGTGGCTCAGCTGAGATACTTTAAACCAGCCTTTGAGGGTCATATTTTCTCCTATAAGAAGGGGTCCTTTCTTGTACAGTGGAAGTGAGTAAGCATTGTAATGATGAAATAGAGGAAAGGAATGTGCCATGAATGCACTCTGTTAGTCCAAATGCTCTAGTTAAAGTACAGGCCATGGTTTTAAACGGCTTCTTTTTTTTTCCCCATGGTCTTCTAGATAGTGTTTCTCCACTTTGATTTAGGATTTGCTCTGCTGAAGCTGCTATTGGTTGGTTTGAACCACACAAGTTTTCTTTATCTTCTTCCTTCCCCACTGTGACCTCAAAGGGCACTCTTGCACTGTGCAGTTGTTAGTTGCAAAGCAAAGTTTAGTTCGGCGTTTATCTGTGTGCCATGTATCTCGTGTCAGGCATGCAGATAGAATAAGAAATGGTACTGAGAAGGGCTACAAATCAGAACTGAAGAGCTGTGGGACTGCCAGTGAGGGACAGGACTAAAATTCGTGCTCCAGTTCCCCCCAAAAGTGTTTAATCTTGGTGACTCTCATGCAGGTGGGATGAAGCCTTGTGAGAGCAATGCTGCAAACGTCTTGCTGAGAGACGTGTAGCAGCGATGTACACCAGGGCTCTTAACTTTTCTGCTGCAATTGGAGCGTTCCTTGGCTGCGGTGCTGCTGCGATGATTTTGCCCAAAGTAATTTGACCTCTTGATACAGAAAAGTGTGGGGCTTCTACAAATAAGAAGCAGAGCTTTCAATGAGTTTGTCCTTGTCACCCTCTTTCCTGTAGAATGCAAGCATTCCTCCTGTGAGATCTGTTGTAATTAGGTAAACAATTCAGCATACTGCCCTTTATTTATTACCTTTATTTAGTTTAAGTGTATTATCAGTGATGCATGCCAGACTGACAGAAGGGAACTGATTTCCTCTTGAGGTTCATAGACCAGACACAGAATGTGTACAAATACAGACAGAACAGTCTTCACCATGCTGCCACACCAGTGTGTGTCACATCCATCCTGAGCCACTACCATGTAGGTGGCAGAGAGCGGTTCAATATTTCTTTGGTCTTTCTTCCTCTGAAGCTGCTACTAGCTCGTATAGCAGCAGGGACCGTGTGGGAACCTATTTACAGCAAACTTAGGGTCGCTCCCTTTGTCACAGAACAATAGCATAGCTACTAGCTGTTAATGACTTACCAGCTTGGCCCAGAAAGGAGCTGGAGACCTGGAGGGTGAAAGGTTGTAAAGTCCATTACAAATCCTCGCCGTCATATATAATGTCACATCCACATGTTGTTATGCATGTGAAGACATCTTGGTTTTAAAAATCAGTTCAGTTCTATTGGAATTGAACTTCCTATTTGTCATTTGCTCTTTAAAAATAGGAACAGAGTGAGCTTTGTCCAACATTTGGATTGAAGTAATTTACTCAAATGGAACTATTGATTTTAAAAAGGGGGGAAAAAAAAGAAAAAGGAAAAAAAAATCCGAGGGGAACATGATCTTGCCAAGTGCTGAGCATCTTTATCTTTTACTGAAGATGGGGGGAATCAGCCGTGTGGGACTTCTCCTGGAGCCTGCCCTTTGAAGAAAAATACACTAACAATATAGGCTTTGTCTTTCCCAACGATTATGTAATCGAGCACGTTATGTCACTGAATGCATTTACTGCTAAAAAAAGGGGAAAAAGAAACTAAACAAACCGACATAAAATAAAAATACAAATAAAATACAATACAATACAATACAATACAATACATATGATTTTAGAAGGGCTTTTATCCCCACCGCTCCCCCACCCCCCGCAAGCCCAAGTTAGGTAAACCAGGACATTGGAACACGTCGTTGTGAGCTGGTTAAAGAAAAGATCTGTTTGTAGTACTCTTAGCCCTGATGTCACAGGCACAGCAAGGACATCAGAAGGAGGAGTCAGATTACAGTAAGAATGGGCAGTGCAGCATGCAGCCAGAGTAAACGCTCAATCAGACAGGGATTGTATCAGGGATAAGACTGCCTGCCTGCAAAGCGCTGATCCTGAGGAGGCACACTGCTTGCTCACGCTTCTTCTGCTGGGAAATTTCCACGTAATGTAGAATGAAAGAGCTCCGCTTTCCATGTCAGCCCTGTGCGGGAGGCTAATGCTGAATACACAGTGGTGGGATCCCGACTGCATGATTAATGAGAAACATAATGTATTTTGGTAAGTGCTAACTGGGTGATGCAATCCTGCTTCTGCTCACATTATCAATAGGAGTGATTAGTACAGATTTCATCTTCAAGAACGTTTCGTCCTGGCACGCACCTCAAACTGACAGCTGGGGAATCCTGTCGGCTGTGCAGTTTGAAAGGATTCCATTGTCTGGGCAATGTTCTGTCTGAGTGGGCTACGGTGTAGTTTTAGCAGCCTGACAAATAAGCTGGGCAGGATGAACTCATTCGAGGTTTGTTTTAGGCGAACTTGTTTTGTCTGCCGAGGGGAACGAGAAACGGTTGGGAGGAATGGGAAGTTTAGCGAACTTAACGTAAAGGACGAGCTGCTAGAGCACTGTCTGTGGTAGGGAGAGGGCACAGTAAACCTTCGGATGTCATTTATCTTTTACTTTGAAGAATTCAGTGGTATAAAGGCGAAGCAACGCTCGATTTGCTGTCTTGCCTTTGCTGAGTGCTCTGCTTCATGCAGATCACTGGTGTGGGGCTGACTCCTAGCATACCACAAAATGCATATTATTTTAAGACTTCAGAGGTCTCAGAGCTGTTAAACACTGTGCAGAGTCTGGTTTTGTCGCTTGATGGAAATCTTCCTTATGCTTGCAGCTGAGCTGACTGCATACCCTAAAAAACACTCTGGAGCGTAGAGCTGTGTCTAAGCAATATAGTGCTGCAGTACTGGGCTGGGATGTGCAATAGCAATAGAATGCTGCAAGTTAGTGTTAATAGCAGGGGGAAAAAAAAGCAGAAAATTGTGTGTGCTGGACAAAACTGCTATTCTTGACTCCTTGAACTCTCATCTAGCCTCAGCATTTATGTGGAGCTGCACAATGCTTAGAATGAACACAGCAGAGAACGGAAGGATTTCTGGGACAATCAGCTTTCTCCATTTCATTAAATATTGAATCAGGAGTTCACTTCAAGCTTTAAGAGAAGAACTTCTGCAACATTCTGACCCTTGGTCACAAAAGTGCTATGCTTTAGGACATGCTAAGCATTATTTTCGTACTGACTTAAAAATATTGGGGGCAAGAGGGCAGGTGGTGGTGAATTTAACAGTGAAACTCCGATTGATTTTGATGTCAGTTTTTCTAACGGGAAAAATAGGAATCAGCTGAGTTGTCAGAACTGTTCTAAGATATCCATTTCCCATGTTTTAGCTTTACTGCATCTTCCAAAGACTCAGGAAGAATAAGCAAGCATTATGGTTTTAGGTTTGACTAATTCGGATGAAGTCTCCTTACCCTTAAGAATGTGGCGCTGGGTTAACTTTTGTTTGCTCATTTCTATTGGGTTATTTCTCTACCTTTAATATCATTGCCAGCATAAGATGGGTTCTCTTTTTCTTCTTCCTTTTTTTTTTACAGTCATTTTGCAACAATTGCTTGTGTGAGTAGGATTAGAAGTTGTGATTTCCTGCATTTGTAGGGGTTAGGGTGATAGTTATACGTTGGCTGCGTGGTACGTAATTTTATCATCTTATTTTATTTCCCTTTGATAATTTCCAGCAAAACATACTGGTGATCAAACTTATTTTGGTGTTACTTCTTCTTCTTCTTAAAGAAAAAAAATACAAACCACTCTTTCACGTGCTTATTTGATTTCTGGGGCAGCACAAGTTTGTAACTGAAGCAAACTGTGTTGTGCTTTCTCTCTGCTTTGTAGGAAATTTCACTTCTAAAGTAGAGCTCAAAGTTTCTGCTGAGCAGGTTCCCGGTCTGCTTTGTTCAGTCTGAAATTTCCTATAATCTTACGTGTTTAAATGACTGCTCTTGTCTCTGTCTTTTGCACAACAAAGCAGGAGCTGAGGGATATAATGTTTACCTGTTTTTTCTGCGCTGTGAGAAGGCAGAAACCTCTGTAATCTCTCACCTGTCCTTGTTGCAACCCTTACTACACAAAGCAGCGTTGCACAACGCTGGAAGAAAGCTTCGCTGCGTACATTGCGGACCTACTTTGATTTGAAACTGCTGGAGTCATCATGTAGACAATGTTAGTAAAAGAATTCTGTGGCATTTCTTCCTCTGGGCATGCTACCATTGAATCACCTAAAGAATAGGGAGGGGAAAGCAAGCATTTCTCTGTGTTTGTATGCATCTTGCTGCTTTTCCTGGGCCTTTTTGTCTGACTGCTGCCGATGTAAGGTGGCGTGGTGGGAACACACGTGTACAGCTTTAAGGCTGAAATGAATACTGAAATAATTACCTTGGAAATTAAGACCTAACCCCCTGAAAGTGTTATTTTTATAGAGCAAGTATTAATGGGGTGGGGGAGGTCTTATTTGATAAATTCAGGGATTTGTCATAGTGTTTCTTGCTCTCTTTAAAGCTGTAGTCTCCAAGCAGATTTTTGGGCTGAGATACTCTACTATTCTGTGACATTTTTCTACGTATATTCTGCTATTTGAGCTGAGCCTTCAAGAGGTTACGTTTATTGTGACCCTTCTAATTGCCTGAACCTTCCTTGTTACAGTTTCCCAGGTTGTTGATGGAGTAGTTTCACTGTTAATTTTCACTCTCTGCTCTGTGGCTTTGGAGTTTGTTGTTTGGTCACTGTGGATACGTTTGTTACTTGGTGTATTGGGTTTGCATTTTCCATGACAAGCTGAACAGAAATGTGCAATAATAACAACAACAACAATAACACTAATGACAATAACACTAATGACAATAATAATGCATACTAATACATAGTAGTAATAATAATAATAATACATAGTTTTGTAGGGTTTGTATTGTAAGGTAAAAGCCAATGAAAATAATAAATTTCTGTTAAGTGATTTTGTAGGTAGATATTTTGCACTTAAGATTGTAAATACTTACCCAAAAAGTAAATTTTGCTTGCATTTATCAGCAAGCTAATAACTTAGCATAAGAGGAAAGTCAGTTGCAGGCATCCTCAGCAGCTCCAAGAGGAAAAATGGTGGGTGACTGCTAGTGCCACAGTGCCATGCTGATAATGTGAGACCTTCTCCAGTCCTGCTCAATGTAATCGGTGGTCATAGGTGGATGTTGCCAACTCTACCATAAAAGGTCCTAGCGGCCTCTGCTGCCTTGGCTTAGCCATCTTGCCAGGAATCAGCACAGGCAGCTCGCGGGTGCTGGCTCATCCTGCAAGTGTGGTGGCCCCTGTGGCTGCCACTTGGGCTGGGTTACGAGTCTGTTCAGATCAGAGGGAGCGCAGTCTTTGCTATTCGGGTGGGCAAAGGGGAGAGCTGTTGGTGTGTGCCACACTCCAGCGCTGTACATGGGAGTCATCGAACTGGAGGAAATGCTGAAGCGATACAGCAGTTACAGGACAGTGAGCATTGTTCCTGGGGGCTTGGTAAACCTTAACTGGAGCTGTGAGAAGGAAGGCAATACTGCACACCCACTGCCAACAAAATCACTCCCCTGCATGCCCCTATACCTTGCTTTTAGTAAAGAAACAGAACCAAAAAAAGCAAGCAACCAACCAACCAAACCACAACCCAAAACCCCACAATCAATAAAATGAAAATTTATGGCTAAGTAACTTCTGCTCTCAACGTTTCTGTTCACATTGTACAGGAAACCTAATATATTGGGGTGGAAGTGAATATACTCTGGGGTAGAACAAAAGAACTGATAAGGGAGAAGCCCCCCCAAAAATTAAAAAAAAAATCAGCTGGAAATGCCATCAGATTTCTGTTTGCATTTTGGCTGTTTTCACTTTCAGTGGGATTTTTTTTTCCCCTGCCAGTCTTGTCGAGCATAGTAATTCATCTGCATTCCTGCTACTATGATGAGTACCCCTTTTTATTTCTGGAAGATAGTCTTGTAGAAGAGATTCATCCTGGATGAATCATGGAAGAAAAAACACACACACACACACCCCTGCCCCGTCCCCCTGTCCCCACGGCCCAGATCTCACCACCTGTCTCAGGAAAACATACATTGTACAATCATTTTAGATTAGGCACTCTGGATGCCTTTTTGAAGCATTTTGTGGTGGGTTGAAATTTCCCTACCCCCTGCATTAAATTGGCCAGACCAGCAAATGATATCTCTTGAATGGGATGGCTTAGAATTATGATTATTTTCTTTTCTATGCCCAATAGTGCTTTATTTACATTTCACTGCTTTCTGCTCAAGATCTGTGAAAAATTTTAAAGGCATAGCCTAAAACTACCACACATTTCTGTTTGCCTTTGTTTAAGGCAGCATGAAATGGGTGATGAGAAGGCTGTGCTTTTAAAATCTTTGGAGAAGCAGAGATCCTGGGTTATTAACTGCGTTTTATCACCAGCAATCTGCAATAAGAAAGTGTAGCTAATATCTAATGGATGCTGTATGTGGCAGAAGAATTCAGCTGAGCGAGCCAACGTGTAGGATCTCGAAATCTGCGGGAGCCTGATGTTTATACTTGGAACATTGCAGCCTCCTGGGCAGTGAAGTTCATATCTTGAAGCACTGAATATTTATTACCGCCTGTATGCATGCTGCTAAAAAGAAGTCCTGTTTGAGCTCACAGAAACTGCTCTGTGCTAGTCTGTACCCTTTTAGATTCTGTTACAGAAACTGTTAAATACCTCTAAATATATCCAGTATGTTACCATAAATAAAAGGTGATTTCACAGTTTCACACAGGAAAATAAGTCATCCCCAGCGTTACCCTTCTTGTGGGTGGCAGAGTTGCTCCAAAGCCAAAATCAGAGTTACTCATTAATTTCTTCTTGCTTCCTTAGAGAAGGTTAGATCACAGTGGTCTCAGCTGAGGGTCTTTCACGAGCAAGTGCGTGTGCAGATGCGTACACGCCGATCTGTGTCTACACATATTGTACTGGCGATGAGTGTGAAATCTAATCCTGTACCTCTTCTTCACAAACGTCTTGCTCCTGTTAAGAAATTAAATGCTAAGTGGGAACAGGGCTGTAAAAAAAATTCATTACGATCTGATGCCTCTGTTCTTTTTCATAGATTTTTTCCCCTTAAAACATGATATTACTTTTTTTTATATATAAAACATTTGAAAATGATGACAGCCTTTGGTCACAGAATTATCTGTCCTATGGCTTCCTCCTCTCTGTGCAAATATGCTCCCACACCATTTTGATTCTCTTTTATAACCTGGTGGCAATTCTAGCAATTCTTGCAATTATGACAGAGTGGTGGGTTGAAATTTCCCCCCAACATTAACTTTGCCAGAGCAGATCAGTTGGAAGCAAATGGAAGCTGTATTTGCAGGCAAAAGTACAATCTACAATGGAATGCCATGAATATGTACGAAATATCCAGGACTTACAGTATTTACAGGTATTCACAATTAACAAACAGCACAAGGACACCCCTGGTCAGAGACCAGGAGAAGCTACTAGCTTCTCCTTCCCTGCCCACCCAGATCCCCTGGACCTAAAGGAGACAGAAGAAGAGAAAGCTGCTGTTAGACTCAACCAAAACAATGCAGCCAAGGTCAAGCAGAAGCAAGTTAGTCTCTCTCCCGAGGGAAGAAGCGAGAAGAGAAGAACAGAACTGTTTTGGCACAAGCAGTCTTATGGTAGATATCTCTCCAATGGAATTGTTTAGAATTATCTTTTTTTCCCTTTTCACACCCAATAGTGATTTATTTACATTTTTCCACTTTTCTGCTAAAGATCTGTGAAAAAAAATTAAAGGCATAGCCTAAAACTACCACAGACAGTGATAATCGGACTGCAGGAATCCTTTCAAAGCCTTTGCTGATCATTGTGCTAAGGAAGATGGTGGTGCTTGAAGAAGAAGCATATTTGGTGTTTATAAAGGAAATATTTCAATCTGGTATTAGAACATGAGAAGTTCTGGAGACACAATAGAGGTCATAAAGGCTTCAGTTCTAAAAAGGAGTTATTACATGCAATGTGCTGCAAAGATTAGTTTTGCAGCTGAAATTGCATGGATGATTGGTAGCATTCAGAGAGAATGCAGCAAAAGAGGTTGGCTAGAAATGCCAAAGTCTGAAGTGTCTGAGATTGTACTTGAATCAAATTGCAGGGGTCGAAAGTGGGAAGAAGCTTTGCTCTGTTGTAGGGCAAAACCACATTCTGTAGGTCAGTCTATATTCTCAGTGATTTTAGCAACACATTTCTGCAAAGTCTTTGTAGAGGTGACAAATCTAGGAGCATTGTTGTCATGCTCGTATATTCAGCTCTCCTTGCCCATTTTCTTGGCCACCTTTTCAAGTTCATCAGTCATGAACATGTTCCATTCAAACTGGTTTTGGTTGTTTGTCTTTTTTTAGTTCATACATATGTGCTGTGAAGAGTTACCCCAATCATAATCACGGTATAATAACTTACAGAAGTAGGCAAGGATCTGGAGCAAATGTAAAAGTACAGTTGTAGGTGGAAATTGGAATTGTAAGGGAGGCTTTTGTGAAAGGTCAATTAATATATACCCTTATGTTGTCAACCCCTAGGATAATGCAGTTCTGTCTCCTTTGATGTTTAAAATGCTGCCCATTTAAACATTCTTCAGGTTTGATGAAAACAAAGTAAGACATCTTGAGTCCTTATTGAGGCCATTTAAAGAAAAGCACTTGTTCTTTCTCTCTTTCAATTCCCCCTCCCCCCCATTTATGCTTGGGGAAATGTCACAGCTATTTTTAATAGCTTGGGTTAGATCAATTTGGGTTTTTAAATCTTTATTTGTTTGTTTGTTTGTTTGTTTGTTTGTTTGTTTGTTTTAATACCACAGCTCACAGTTGTTTAGAAATCATGGGAAATTCTTTCATCACTATGGGATCAGGTTCTGGCTCTATTACCCAGCCAAATATTTTACTCCTACATAGTCCCTGCAGGTTTCAGAATTTAAACCCCTAATGTACCACTTGCTTTTCTAGTAAATCATGAAAAGCTCCTGGGGTTTGGTAATGTTGTAGTATCTTCATCTCTGAAGCAGTTATGGAGATACAGATATGGGACTGACTGGGAGTGTCTGCTTACAGTGCATGTTGTTGTTGTTTGAAATCCTAGTCTATGCTTGGGATCTCAAAGGGCTTTGGTTCATGTTGGTAGTTTTTATACTGTGTATTGTTTGTGCATTCTGTTTATGACAATGCAAACTGAAAGTCTCTTCCTCAGCCCTCTTTGTCAGAGAACAAGACAGAGCCTAAAAAGTGAGGCTGGTTTAGAAAAGTGCCCCTGCATATTAAAATTGCTTTCTTAAGGACAAAGGAAAGAAGCTAGGCCTAATTTACTCTTTGATTATTACTTCACAGTGGTTCTTGTATTTATTTACTTTTATGCTGCAACTGCAAAAGCAGATGGACAGTACAATTCATTCAGATGAGAGACAGGAAAAATTTCTCAGCTTCTTTTGTTGCTGTTGACCTTGTTCACTCGGTTTGTTTCCTATGGAGTGTGGTAATTTATGAAGACGGATGGAGATAATGGCTGTGTTTTCCAATACTGCTACCCACCCTTGCACTAGGGATCAATTCTGAATGCAAACAAAAAAAAAAACAACAACCCCAAACCCAAACCAAAATGAAAAAAAAAAATTAAAAACAACCCCCCCAAGCAAAACAAAAAAATTCCCAAACCCCAAACAAACAAAAAAAAATCAAGCAAAAAAACCCAAACAAAATGCACAAAAACACCCCCTCCAAAAACCCCAAGGAAAAAGAAATAGCCAGAAAACACAGAAGCTTGGCAGGATCTGCAATTGTGAATACACAAGGAAGGAGGAGGTGGGAGGGAGGCAGTGTTGGCACTGCAAGTAATATCAGTGCTCTTCTCGCTAAGCCAAGTCTTTTCTCAGCAGTGACCCGGGGGTTCTATTGTCCCTATAGTGCAATGTTTAGCAAAGTAGTTTTTGTTTGCCGGTATTTACCTGTGATAGAAAATCCACTTGCCTCCTGTCAAACCCAGCCACGTATCAGGAGCATTTTCTCTGCCAGACATGTGACTGTTCTACAGCTAGCAATTTGCTCCTTTGTTTTTCTGTTGCTACTGGGAAGTTGTGCTGTTGTGAGCAGGAAAAAGAAAAAATCAGCAGTAGAAGTAGTGTGAGCTTGTCTGCTTTTAGGTAGCACAGGAGGAAAAAATAGTATCTTGGCTTCAACCCTTCAAGCAACACTTGTTATTTTTGGTAGCCATCTTTATTTCTTTAAGAGGGGAAGACAAGCAGGCATACATGAAACTTTTTCTTTTCACTCTCTCCTCCTTAACTTTGCAATTATTGTGTTTCTAAAGATAAATTCTCCAAAGTGAAAGAGGCTATAAAGTGGTGTACATGCGTATGGAAAGACGTATTTAAACCCTTTGCCTATTCGTATGGGTGCATTCTCTCTAGTATCCTTACATGCTTTTAGTACTCAAGGTATGATGTGATCATTGACAGAAATTTGGCTCCCCAATCCTGACCACAGTCTGCCTACCTTATCAAATCAGTTATTTAGTTCTGCTTTCCACATACAGTGCTAGGGCAGTGGCAGTAACCTTTTAGTATCACATTTACTTTCTGTTGGCTTAAATCTTAGTCGCACTGACTTCTTGGAAATTGCATTGGTTCACACAGTGTGATTTTTTCTGCCTTTCCCCTTTCTTTTTTCTTTCTTTTCTAAGTCCCATTTGGAATTCATTCTTTTTCACTTGGTTTGCTCTGCTTTGCCCATTGTGACTAAACTGAATCAAAATTGTCATCATGCTTTCATCACGAGGAGGAAAATTTGTTTAACCTTGCAAAGTAAAAATTCTCAATACCTTTAATAGATTCCAAATATTTTTCCTTCCTCTCCCTGCCTTGTTTCCCCCCCCCTTAATCCTTTGCAGTATTTTTACAGACCATAAAAGATATCTTCTTACCAAGTCAGAGCTGACAAACCTACTCAATGCTAATTAGCAGCCCATCATTTGGATTCCTAATAGGTTCAGTAGCAGATGGACATCTGGCACATCTTTGGATATGCCGTGGAGAAAGTACAGCGCCTTGCAGAGATACCTATCTGTGCTCAGATCCATGTGCATGAGACAAGTATCCTTCATATTAGCATTTAACTCTGCACATTCAAACAGCATGCAATAGGTTACTTTCCCAGTACATGCAGGTTTTCAAGGTGTAAAGAATCAGTGGCGTGACTCGGAGTAAATAGCCCATGCAGCTATGCTCCTTAGCCTAAATGAACTTACTAAGTGTAACAAACAAATAGAGAAAGGCTGAAAACACATTAAAAAAATTAAATCAAAGCACCATTTGAAATCTTTCCCAAAATGTGATTGTGGGAAAAAGAGCCTTGGAGTGTGTGAAATGCATGCAAAGTTCCCTAGCAGAGAAGGGCAGGCAGACAGCCGGCAAAGCTCTGTGTTCTGCTGGTGCTGCAGCAAAATGGTACTGGCAGCACCCCCCGCAGAAGCACTCCAAGATGTCAGAACAAAACTGCTCTACTTTGCCCAGTGTGACTGAATTGAATCAAAATTGTCATCACATGCTTTCATCACAAGGAGGAAATTTTGTTTAAATAGCCTGAAATTAACCTTGCAAAGACAATGAATGATGATGTTGCGCACTGCTGCGGACACCTAGAGAACTCTACAGTTAAGAAGAAGATAGTACAGATGTGCAGAACACTGATGTATTTTTCTTGCCTGTTCCCCCATAGCCTTGTAGGGTGTTGAAATTATCCCCCAACTAATTTGGAGGAAAGCTACTCCCAAAATAAAATTGCCAGACTAGCTCAGAAGGTTTTAGAAGCAAACGAAGCTCTATTTACAAGCAAAGTGAAGTCTATAAATATGCAATGCAATGAATATGTACAAAATATACAAGAGAGGTACAATATAGAGATATTTACCATTTAGAAACAACACTGAGAATCCTCAGAACCCCCCTGGATCCATCCTCCCCCACTCCCTCCCTCCTTCCCATTACTGCACACAGGAGTCACAACACAGATCCCCTGGCAAGGCCATGGAAGAGAGGGAGAGGACAGTTGGGAGCAGAAGCAACAGAAGAAGAAAAGAGCAAGAACTGTTTATGACACTACTCTATATGCCCACCAGCAATCCAATAAATTATACAGACCTTAAAATTGATTTTTCCTTGTGCATCCAATGGTAATTTATTCTACTTTCAATCATTGCAGTCAGGATCTAGGGTTAAGTTCCTCCTTCAAACTGTAACAAGTCTATTTTTTTTCTAAGTGTATCCAAAAGAATGAATGTTGTGAGGAAAAGCAGCACAGAACTATGTCAGGTAGGCCATCTTTGATGGCACTCAGCATTGAAAGAATGTCAGTCTCTTCTCCCAGGCAACAGTGACAGAAGGAAAGGACACAGTCTCAAGCTGCACCAGGGGAGGTTTAGGCTGGATGTGAGGAAGAAGTTCTTCACAGAAAGAGAGATTGGCCATTGGAATGTGCTGCCCAGGGAGGTGGTGGAGTCCCCATCCCTGGAAGTGTTTCAAAAAAGCCTGGATGAGGCACTCAGTGTCATGGTTTAGTTGGTTAGATGGTGTTGGGTGATAGGTTGGACTCGATGATCTTGAAGGTTTTTTTTCCAACCTAGTTAATTCTGTATTCTGCTTATTGCAGAGGGGGCTGGACTAGATGACCTTTGGAGGTGCCTTCCAACCCAGACCATTCTATGATTCTGTGATTCTATGATTAACAATTAATACTCCTAAAATATCTCTCACTTGATTCTAACAATGTTCATGTGGTTTGTGTAAGTTAGTAGGAAGGCTTATTTTTTCCACAGGAATATTCACAAAGGTAACAATTTAGTAGTGATACTTCATTGTTATTTATTTAGGAACTTTAATGCTAAAAGCTATGCCAGCACATTTTTAGCAGTACAAAACTCAGTTTAGCTGAGCTTTGTCATCTGACCTCAGTATATAGTCAAATGAATTATGAATGTTTTATATCAACTATCTGTTTAAGAAAACCAAGCTGAGCTAATAGCATGGAATCATAGAATAGGGTTGGAAGGGACCTCAAGGATCATCTAGTTCCAAGCCCCCTGACATGGGCAGGGACACCTCACACTACATCTGGTTGCTCACAGCCACATCCAGCCTGGCCTTCAAACCTCCAGGGATGAGGCTTCCACCACCTCCCTGGCAACCTGTGCCAGTGTCTCACCACCCTCATGGGGAAGAACTTCTTCCTAACATCCAATCTGAATCTACCCATTTCTAGTTTTGTTCCGTTCTCCCCAGTCCTAGCATTCCCTGACAGCCTAAGAAGTCCCTCCCCAGCTTTATTGTAGCCCCCTTCAGATACTGGAAGGCCACAAGAAAGTCTCTTCGAAGCCTTCTCTTCTCTAGACTGAACAGCCCCAAATCCCTCAGTCTGTCCTCATAGCAGAGCAGCTCCAGCCCCCTGCTCATCCTTGTGGCCCTTCTCCAGACACCTTCCAGCACCTCCAGATCCTTTCTGTAATAGGGGCTCTAGAACTGGATTCAGTACTCCAGGTCTCAGCAGAGAGAAGCGGAGTGGGGGAATCATCTCCTTTGACCTGCTGGCTCCACTTCTCTTGATACAGCCCAGGCTCTGGTTGGCTCCCTAGGCTTTAAGTGCACACTGCTGGCTCATGTTGAGCCTCTCTTACAAACCACAAAGATAAAAATTCCAAATTTCTAGGCCTTTCAAAGAACTTTACAATAATGGATTACTAATTTTATTAAACAATGTGTAAAATAATAGATAGGTTAATCTTTTAAGAAAGCTTTCCAAGGTGCCTAAGGTAGGTAGATCTCCACTTCTGTGTGTTCTGCTCTCTGTGTAGCCAACTTCGGTTCCAATAAGTGATGTAGGGAGATGATGTTGATGGTATATTTGTTGAGGTAATACTGGCAGTTTGTCTGAAAGAAGTTGGGCAGTTGTTGAAATCTGATGATGTAATTTATGTCTGCTAGCTGCTAGGAGCTACAAAGTAAAGCTCTTAAAAGTTCAAGAATCTTTCAGCAAAAATTGAGCTTTTCTTACTGATGTAAGGAGTCTCCTTCTCTGGACATATTCAAAACCCACCTGGATGCATTCCTATGCAGACTACTCTGGGTGATCCTGCTCTGGCGGGGGGGTTGGACCTGATGATCTCTGGAGGTCTGCACTGGTTAGGCCTCACCTCGAGTCCTGTGTCCAGTTCTGAGTCCCTCAGTTTAGGAAGGAGGTTGTCTTGCTGGAACGTGTCCAGAGAAGGGCAACAAGGTTGGTGAGGGGTTTGGAACACAAGCCCTATGAGGAGAGGCTGAGGGAGCTGGGGTTGCTTAGCCTGGAGAAGAGTGGACTCAGGGGTGACCTTATTGCTCTCTACAACTACCTGAAGGGAGGTTGGAGACAGACTGGTTGGAGACAGGTTGGTCTCTTCTCCCAGGCAGCCAGTGCCAGAACAAAGGGACACAGTCTCAGGCTGTGCCAGGGGAGGTTTAGGCTGGCTGTTAGGAAGAAGTTCTATACAGAGAGAGTGATTGCCCATTGGAATGGGCTGCCTGTGGAGGTGGTGGAGTCACCTTCATTGGATGTGTTCAGGAGGAGACTTGATGGGGTGCTTGGTGCCATGGGTTAGTTGTTTAGATGGGTTGGATTGGTTGATAGGTTGGACGTGGTGATCTTGAAGGTCTCTTTCAACCTGGTCTATTCTATTCTATTCTATTCTATTCTATTCTATTCTATTCTATTCTATTCTATTCTATTCTATTGTCTCTTCCAACCTCTAATGTACTGTGGTACTGTGATAATGTGATTTTTTTTCCCTGAATCTGCTCTGTTCTTCACAGTGATGTTGGAGTTTTCAGAAAACAATGCTTGTTTGTAATAAACTGGTGAAAGTGTTGAGCTGGTTAATAGATTTGCTTGAACTCAATTTCATTTACTGGACCTACCATACTGAGAAGCTTTCATGGCCCCAGTAAGGTAAGAATTGCAGCTGCACTAGAAATATTAAATTAGACCCAGTCTAATTAAGGTAACCATCAACTAATTTGTAAGAGTAAGGTTTACTATCTCAAATAAATTCAAATGTGAATTAAATGTCCTTTAAAATCTTAAACTAATCCTCAGTACTATAGCTGAACTTCAGCAGGCATTTGGGCAGCAGGTCAGAGGCTGGCGAGTGCTGCCATGCCTGAGAGCATGGCCACTGCCCATTTCTTCCTCATTCCCCATCAGACAAATTCCAGGAGGAAGGATTTATCTCTTTGGGGTGCAGTTCCTGCTCAAACAGTTGTTCCCTGTCTCTTTGCCAGAAGAGGCACTGAATGTGATGGAAACATGAGCCTGGGCAGTTGAACAACTTGAATGACATTGGCCTTGTGTGGGAAGCCCTACTTACAGAAAGAACATGTCCAGTTCCCTCTTGAACACCTCCGGGGACAGCGACTCCACCACCCCCTGGGCAGCACATTCCAATGGCCAATTATGCTTTCTGTGAAGAAATTTCTCCTCACATTGAGCCTAAACTTCTCCTGTGTAGCTTGAGATTGTCCTCTTGTTCTGTTGCTGGTTGCCTGGGAGAAGAGACCAACCCCCACCTGGCTACAACCTCCTTTCAGGTAGCTGTAGAGAGCAAGAAGGTCTCCCCTGAGTCTCCTCCAGGCTAAACAACCCCAGCTCCATCATCCTCTCCTCATAGGGCTTGTGCTCAAGAACTCTCACCAGCCAAGATGAACCTGCAGGAGTCTCCCTGTGCTAAAGGAGTTCTGTTCCCCTGCAGGGGAAGATTCCATCAGTTCCCTTGGCCACCTGAGCACCTATAGTTTCCATAGAAAGACTCAGGAATGAAGAGGCAATGAAAGCTGTGCTGATTACTTGTTTTTCAGGAAGTGGTTTAAAACCACCAACCTCTTTTCAAGGAGATATCAAGCAGCTCTCAGCTGTGGAAAGAAAATATAGTGGTTATTGCTTTATTTCCATTACCAAATCATCAATGCCAATAATGATCATATGAAATTCTGAAGTCGACTGAACTACTTAATTCCATACATCCCTAAGTCCATAGAATCATAGAATGGTCTGGGCCAGAAGGGACCTCCAAAGCTCATGTAGTCCCCAACCTCCCTGCAGTCAGCAGGGACATCCTCAGATAGATCAGGCTGCCCAGGGCCTCATTGTGCATCACCTTGAATATCTCAGGAAGGAGCCTCAACCACCTCCCTGGGCAACCTGTTCCAGTGTTCCATCACCTTCATAGGGAAGAATTTCTTCCTAACATCCAATCCAAATCTGCTCTGCTCTTGTTTGAAGCCATTGCCCCTCATCCTGTCCCTGCAGGCATTTGCAAACAGTCTCTCTCTAGCCTTCCTGTAGCCCCATTCAGGTACTGGAAGGCTGCTTTTAGGACCTCCTGAAGCCTCCTCTTCTCCAGGCTGAACATCCCCAGCTCCCTCAGCCTATCCTCATAGCAGAGGTGCTCCAACCCCCTGATCATTTTCATGGCCTCCTCTGGACCCTCTCCATCAGGTCCATGTCCTTCCTATACTGAGGGCTCCAGACCTGTACACAGTACTCCAGGTGAGGTCTCTGCAGAGCAGAGCAAAGTGGCAGAATCACCTCCCTGACTCTGCTGGCAATGCTGCTTTGGATGCAGCCCAGGCTGTGATTTGCCTTCTGTGCTGCAAGCTCACCCTGCCTGCTCCTGTCCAGCTTCTCATCCATCAGCATCCCTAAGTTCTTTCCCATAGGGCTGCTTTTTCTCACCTCCTCTCCCAGTCTGTATTGATAGTGAGGATTTTTCCAGTCCATATAAACTCCTGTTCTTACTTAAAAAAAAGCAACAACAATAGCTCCCCCCAACAACAACTACCAAAAATACCCTTAAAGCTACAGTAACTATCCTTGTTAGGGGGTTGTTTGCAAGTTCATCTGTTTGTACAGGATGGGGGCTCGCAAGCTTTCCTGATTATGTACCAGTTATGTAGAATATGGAATCATAGAATGGTTTGGTATGCAAGGGTCCTTAAAGATCCATGGGAAGAGACACCTCCTACTAAATGAGGTTGCCCAAATCACAGAATCACTGAATCAGCCAGGTTGGAAAAGACTTCAGAGATCACCAAGTCCAACCTATTACCTAACACTTCATGACAACTAAACCATGGCTCCAAGTGCCACGTCCAGTCATTTTTTGAGCACCTCCAGGGATGGTGACTCCACCAACTCCTTGGGCAGCACATTCCAATGGCCAATTGCTCTTTCTGGGAAGAACTTTCTCCTCACCTCCAGCCTAAACTTCCCCTGGTGCAGCTTGAGACTGTGTCCCATTGTTCTGGTGCTGGTTGCCTGGGAGAAGAGGCCAACCCCTTCCTGGCTACAACCACCCTTCAGGTAGTTGTAGAGAGCAAAGAAGTCTCCTCTGAGCCTCCTCTTCTCCAGGCTAAACAACCCCAGCTCCCTCAGCCTCTCCTCACAGGGCTGTGCTCAAGGTCTCTCCCCAGCCTCATTGCCCTTCTCTGGACACCTTCAAGTGTCTCAATGTCCTTCTTAAATTAAGGGGCCCAGAACTGGACACAGGTCTCAAGGTGTGGCCTAACCAGTGCAGAGTCCAGGGGCACAATGATTTCCTTGCTCCTGCTGGCCACACTATTCCTAATGCAGGCCAGGATGCCATTGGCCTTCTTGGCCACCTGGGTACACTGCTGGCTCATATTCAGCCAGCTGTCAGCCAGTACCCCCAGGTCCCATTCTGCCTGGCCTCACTCTAGCCACTCTGACCCCAGGCTGTGCCATTCAACCATATTTAGAACAGTGCCAGGGTTGGAGCCTCCACAACTTCTCTGGGCACCCTGTTGCAGTTCCTCACCAACCTCATGGTGATTCCTAATATCTAATCTAAATCCAGTTTCTTCCAGTTTGAAGTCATTACCC
This sequence comes from Colaptes auratus, assembly GCA_015227895.2. Taxonomy (NCBI): domain Eukaryota; kingdom Metazoa; phylum Chordata; class Aves; order Piciformes; family Picidae; genus Colaptes; species Colaptes auratus. The sequence goes on from CM037637.1 coordinate 38,595,114, forward strand.
CTTGTCCTGTCACTATATACATCTGTAAAATGTCCCTCTCCAGCTATCTTGCAGGCCCCTTTCAAATACTGGAAGGCTGCTAGAAGGTCTACCCACAGCCTTTTCTTTTCTGGGATGAACAGCCTTAACTCTCTCATCTAATTCACAGTGCTCCTGTTTCAATTGTTTTTGGTTTCAAGGGGGCAATCACTCAAGTGATTTGTTGAACCAAGATATCTTTTTTGAACCATTAAGGCACATTATTGGCAATATCATTAAAAAGATCAGGACAGTTCAATGAAGAGTGTAGTGGTTTATGATGATTCTGTTCCTGATAAGAGACACTCCACTGGTTAGGCAGAACAATAGCAGTAAGAAACAGCTGAGATTTGTTCTTTCCCCTTCCAAGCAAAGGGGGCTTAACATTTTCCTTAAAGCACCATATCATACAGCTCTGTTGAAGTTTATGACCACAAATCTCACCAGAGTATCCTTTCTGAGAGTTTGTAACTTGGCCAGAAAAAGCTGCATGTGGGAGAAACTCACCTCTGCAGAATTTGAACATTACCCTTTGTGTGCCTGGGGTTGGTGAAGGGGCATGTCTTATAAATATATATATATGAGGAAGAATTCCCAATGGCAAAGAAAACTTTTAATTTGCAATTACAATGTCAGGTTGATTTTTGAATGTGTCAATTGGGAAAGGCCAAATAGGTCCTGCTCTGGCAGGGGGGCGAGACTCAATGATGCCAAGAAGGCCAATGGCATCCTGGCCTGAAACAGAAATAGTGTGGTCAGCAAGATCAGGGGAGTCATTCTGCCCTGTACTGAGCACAGGTTAGGCCACACCTTGAGTCCTGTGTCCAGTTCTGGGCCCCTCAATTTAAGGACACTGAGATACTTGAACATGTCCAGAGAAGGGCAATGAGGCTGGGGAGAGGTCTGGGGCACAGCTCTATGAGGAGTGGCTGAGGGAGCTGGGGTTGTTTAGCCTAGAGAAGAGGAAGCTCAGGGGAGACCTCATTGCTCTCTACAACTACCTGAAGGGAGATTGTAGCTGCCTGGGGGTTGGTCTCTTCTCCCAGGCAACCATCACCAGAACAAGAGGACACAGTCTCAGGCTGTGCCAGGGGAAGTTTAGGCTGGAGGTGGGGAGAAAGTTCTTCACAGAAAGAGTAATTTGCCACTGGAATGTGCTGCCTGTGGAGGTGGTGGAGTCCCCATCCCTGGAGGTGTTCAAAAAGGGATTGGATGTGGCACTTGGAGCCATGGTTTAGTTGTTATGAGGTGTTAGGTATTAGGTAATAGGTTGGACTTGGTGATCTTGAAGGTTTTTTTTCCAACCTAGTTAATTCTGTATTCTGCTTATTGCAGAGGGGGCTGGACTAGATGACCTTTGGAGGTGCCTTCCAACCCAGACCATTCTATGATTCTGTGATTCTATGATTAACAATTAATACTCCTAAAATACCTCTCACTTGATTCTAACAATGTTCATGTGGTTTGTGTAAGTTAGTAGGAAGACTTGGTGATCTCTGAGGTCTTTTCCAACCTGGCTGATTCTATGACCTCTAGGGGGTCCCTTCCAACTCCTAACATCCTCTGATTACACTCCTAATACATGGCAAATTTGAAATTTGAAATAGAATCTTGTACTCAGTTGTGCCTTATAGGAGGTCATTAAACACAGATTTCAGCAAAGAACAATAACTTAAAGCAAATATGTTCAAAAATAGGTTTCTACAGGAAAAACAAATGAAGGGTCCTCAGGTGTGTAGTGTGCATAAATTGCTTCACATGTTTCTTTCACTGCATGGTAGCCCCAGAAAAATTGCTCACACCACCGTTGCCTATCGTTCAGTGATGAGAAAGAACCATGTGCTATGGTTTGAGGCTGGTACTTTAGCCTAGTGTCTTAGTTATAAACAAGAATAGGAATTTTCAGGACATCTTTGAGTAAAAGGTAAGTAAAGTGGGGGGGATTGGATGCAGAACAATAATATAGATGTGTCCATATCATTCTGTTTGCTTGCTGATGATAGTTTGCTACACAAACTGTTCTGTCTCCTTTTCGCTTCTCACTGTGTTTTTTGCCTTGCTTGCTCCTTTCTCTCTTGACCTTCTCCTGCATGTGCTGGAAGGTGTTCAGAGAAGGGCCACAAGGATAACCAGAGGGCTGGATCTGCTCTGCTATGAGGACAGATTGAGAGAGTTGGGGCTGTTCAGTGTGGAGAAGAGAAGGCTCCCAGGAGACCTTCTTGTGGCCTTCCAGTATCTGAAGAGGGCTACAAGAAAGTTGGGGAGGGACTTTTGAGGGTGTCAGGGAGTGATAGGACTGGGGGGAATGGAGCAAAACTAGAAATGGGTAGATTCAGATTGGATGTTAGGAAGATCTTCCCCATGAGGGTGGTGAGACACTGGAACAGGTAGTCCAGGGAGGTGGTGGAAGCCTCATCCCTGGAGGTTTTGAAGGCCAGGCTGCATGTGGCTCTGAGCAACCTGCTGTAGTGTGAGGTGTCCCTGCCCATGGCAGGGGAGTTGGAACTGGATGATCCTTGAGGCCCCTTCCAAGCCTAACAATTCTATGATTCTATGATTCTATGTGGAGAAGGCTGCAAGCAGCCCTCTCGGGCTGTCCAGGGGTATGCAGTTCTGTACAAGGGAATGCTTGTATTTGTTTTTCTGAGTTGTAAATATATATAAATATATTTTGTACATATTCATTTCCTTTTATGCTTCTAGATTTTTAGCTTACTTTTTGTAAATATAACTTTCATTTTACTTCTGAATTCTGAATCTGGTTTGGGGTTTTTGTGTGGTTTTTTGTGGTTTTGGTTTGGTGGGTTTTTTTGGAGGGGTGGAGTTTTGGGGGGAATTTAATCTGGGGGTAATTTCCGATTATTTGGGTGTAATCTCAACTCACCATAACCATGAAACTATGTGAGGTGCCAAACATAACACCATGGGGCTTTCCAGTAGTCTATTGGGCTATTAGAACCAGCTTCTTGGTGCCATGGTTTAGTCATGAGGTCTGTGGTGACAGGTTGGACTTGATGATCTTTGAGGTCTCTTCCAACCTGGGTGATGTGGTTGAGTCACCATCTGTGGATGTGTTCAAGAGGGGACTGGACGTGGCACTCGGTGCCATGGTCTAGCCATGAGGTCTTGGGTGACAGGTTGGACTCGATGATCTTCGAGGTCTCTTCCAACCTTGGTGATACTGTGACACTGTGATTCTGTGATACAGAGGAAGTTGTATGGAAACACCAAAGAAATATGTATCACAGTATCACTAAGGTTGGAAGAGACCTCAAAGATCATCGAGTCCAACCTGTCTCCACAAACCCCATGACTAGACCATGGCACCAAGTGAAAGGACATTAGTCCCCAAGGAGAACACTCCTGCCCACTGCAGGCTTGAACTCACGACCTTCCCAGTAAGAGTCTTAGGTGCTACCAACTGAGCCACATCATGCGAGAAAGAGATGTTCTGATGGGAACCAAGTTCTCATATTTGCACAAGCAAGTGGTATATTCACTTCAGGCTATTAGACACTGAATTATCCTGACTTTTTCAGTCCCTTTTTTGCTGGTTTTGAGTCTCCTCTAGTCTCGGCAGTCTCAGCCTAGCAATTGAGTCGCATGACCACGCTTGGCATTGGTAATGTTCTGCCAAAGTCAGTGTCAAACAGTGCACAGTGGGGCAGCCTGAATGTGCACTCTGCATTGCTTCCTTTGATGTCCTTGCTGCACAGTTATTCTACATGCAGCTTCCAGCACTTCATAACAGTTCTGCTAATGTGGTTGACACTTGACCCTCAGACACAGAGATCCATTTTACTTTCACACTTTGGGAACTGCAGATGCTCCTGTAGCTGAACACTTGAGTCATTTGATGCTTCCTGTGAAATTAAATAGTGGCTTAAGTAAGAAATACAATGTGGGTTTTTCTCTCCTCTCCTCTCCTCTCCTCTCCTCTCCTCTCCTCTCCTCTCCTCTCCTCTCCTCTCCGAACCTCTCCTCTCCGAACCTCTCCTCTCCGAACCTCTCCTCTCCTCTCCGAACCTCTCCTCTCCTCTCCGAACCTCTCCTCTCCGAACCTCTCCTCTCCGAACCTCTCCAAACCTCTCCTCTCCGAACCTCTCCGAACCTCTCCGAACCTCTCCTCTCCGAACCTCTCCTCTCCTCTCCGAACCTCTCCTCTCCGAACCTCTCCAAACCTCTCCTCTCCGAACCTCTCCGAACCTCTCCGAACCTCTCCTTTCTTTTTTCCCCACATGTGGTAGCAACAGAGTCTGCATAGCAACACCAAACAGCTGGGTGTGCTTTAGACCTTCTTAACCCATTTTAAGTGTGATTTATCTGTCTAAAGAATGAAGAAATCCTGATACTCTCCTTTTAAATTCTCTTTATCCGGACAAGATTGCCACATATTCTCCCCCAAGTCCAAGTGAAACAGAGCAGCCAGAAATACAGGTTTGCATAATCTTTTCTCAGATGCTAAATCAAATCTTTCTGCAATTCACAAATGCGACAGATCTGTGACACAGATCCCCAGCGGCTGAGAGAGAAGAGGTGTGTAAGGTTCCAGATGCAAAGACTTGTTTAGTAGTATGTGGTGATTCTCTTCCAGCTAACAGGCACAAGAACTCTGCCAGCATCAGAGATTTGGGCTGAAGAAGGGTGTGCAAATCCTAACTTTTGTAGTGGCTTGGTCTGCATCACAGACCACAGGATCACAGGATGCTAGGGGTTGCAAGGGACCTCCAAAGATCATTGAGTCCAATCCCCTTGCCAGAGCAGGACCATGGAATCTAGTGCAGGTCACACAGGAACGCATTCAGATGGGGCTGGAAAGTCCCCAGGGAAGGAGACTCCACAGCCTCTCTGGGCAGCCTCTTCCAGTGCTCTGTGACCCTCACAGTGAAGAAATTCCTTCTCATCTTGAGTTGGAACCTCCTGTGCTGGAGTTTCTACCCATTGCCCCTTGTCCTATGCCAGGGTGCAACTGAGCAGAGCCTGTCCCCTCCCTCTTGACCCCCAGCCCTCAGGGATTTAGAAACATTGATTAAATCCCCTCTCAGTCTTCTCCAGACTAAAAAGCCCCAGGGCTATCAGCTTTTTTTTACCTTCAACATTTCTAGCTGACACACCCAAAGCACTCTGCTAGATTCTTTCAGGTGATTTATGTTTAGTTGCAACTCCAGATCAGTAGGCTTGGCTTGAGTTTAGGATTTGGAATGCAGCCCTTATAGAGGCAAGCTGTGTTTGGTTTCAGGTTTCTTAAAGGCTTGCATGCAAAATTGCCTCATTGTTTGCATTGATACCTCTAATTAAATAGATTCAGTGTGCTGCACTTGTTGTCCTTCAGTGTTGCAGCTCAAACTAATACCCAGTGTGAATCTTCTTAAGTAACAGGAATTATGGAGAGGTAGGAAAGATAGGAGATATAGACCACTTTTTCTCAACCCATTGTTTTTGGTGTCTTTTGTGAGTTCACAGGGGCTTTCTAATGGCATTTCTAGATCCAAGAAGTATGTTCTCGCCTCTGGAATAAGGCAAGAACATGCTTCTGGTTTAAAGATCTGATGTCAGGAAGGAAAGATGTCAGTCTTAGTGAGTCTTTGGCAATATGTTTAGAGTACCTGCATTTTCATCTTGTGTTCACTGACAAGATTAAATTTTCACTGACCCCTTTTTGACACTTCCACTCTATCCATCAGCAATCTTTAATGTCATGATGCATTGAGCTGGGGTTGTTTGGACTGCAGAAGGGGAGGCTGAGGGGAGACCTTCTGGCTCTCTACAGCTCCCTGAAAGGAGGTTGGAGACTGGTGGGATCGGTCACTTCTCCCATTTGGCAGACAATGGAAATAGAGGAGAGAGCCTCAAGCTGCACTGGTGGAGGTCTGGGTTGGACACAGGAAGCAATTTCTTCCCTCAAGGGGTTCTCAAATACTGGAACAGGCTGCCTGAGGGAGTGGTGGAGTCACCATCTCTGGAGGGATCTGGAAGATGTGTGGCTGTGGTGCTGAGGGACATGGCTTGGTGGTCATCTGGCAGTGTTGTGCTAATGGTTAGACTCAATTATATTAGAGGTTTTTCCCAACCTGAACAGTTTTATGGTTCTTTGACTGCTGGATACAGGAAGATTAATGGATGTCATCTACCTGGACATATGTGAGGCCTTTACCCGATGCCCCGCCACATTCTTGGCTCTCCCTTAAGGCCAGCAGATCCTGTGGCCTGAGAAGACATCTCTGGGGCTGCAGTGGGATGGGATGCATGGGGACATGATGGGGTGATGGTACATCTGGGAGAGGTGAAGCACTCTGCTAAAGGCCCAGGGTGGGAGGCTGGAGGCCAGAGCTGCAGGGGTCAGTGCTACTTTCCGCATGGGGCCATGTCTGTGAGTCCTGCATAGACTCATCTGTCCCACCACAGGGCTGCCTGTCCTGAGGCATGGGCCAGGGGAGACACTCTGCAGTGCTGCAGATGACTGAGGGTCTTGCTGAGACCAAGTGCCACAAGTGCCAAGGGAACGTGGGTGTTGGGAGTGCAGGAGATTGTGTGGGAAGAGAAGTGAGCGGGGAGCCAGAGGTGCTGGGGTTGACATGAGTGGTGAGGTGGCAGGACTGCTGGGGATGTGCAACACTGCCCACCTGCAGTGCCACCCATGCTGGGGGTGCCCAGGGTGCAGGGAAGGGCTGCTGCTGCTGCCCAGGATCTGGGCAAACGCTGGATGATCTTGACGAGCAGAGCTGAGGTTTGGTGGCAGTCACAGGCCAAGCTGGGGCAGAAGGATGCCCAAGGGGACTGGGCAGGAGGCGGCAGGGATGCTCTGGAGGTGACTGTGAATTTGGCCCAAGGGCATCCCTGGGCTGCAGTGGTCAGGCTCAGTTCTTACCTCTGGCAGAGGAGGTCTGGGGGAAGGCTGATGGCTTCAGAAGCTTCCAGGGGGTTTGGGGGCCCGAGGGTGGATTCAGCACATCTGTGGCTATCAGTGCCATGCTCAGTGGTGTTGAGTGACCACAAGTCTGGCTGCTTCTGTTTGAGTGTCTCCAAGGACATGGAATGGGGGGTTCCCATTGTTCTGTCACAGCCCCAACTGCTCTGGCAGCTCTTGATGGGGGAAGACAATAAGGGGGTTAAGAAAATAATTTAAAGAAACATTGGAGTCATTGAGATCCAGCTCAATGTTCAAGTGGAAACCAGTTAGAAGTTGTGTCCCTCTGGGACCAATATTTGTTAATACCATCCCCACTGACATGGAGAGTGGGATGGAGTGTACCCTCAGCAACTCTGTGGATGGCACTATGCTAAGTGGTACATTTGACATGCTGGAGGGATGGGATCTATTCATAGAGACTTTGAAAGGTGTGAGAAATAGGGCCCTGTGATAACCTCAGGAGGTACAAGGCCAAGTGTAAGATCCTGCAAACTGCTCAGGGCAACACTCAGTATCACTCCAGGCTGGGGGCTGAAGGGCTGGAGAGCAGCCCAGTGGAGAAGGACTTGGTGCTGGTGGGTAAAAAGCTGGACACAAGCTGGAAATCACAGAATCACTCAATGATAGAGGTTGGAGGATGCCTCTGGAGGTTGTCTGGTCTTAGGCTGAAGGTTGGACTCTACAATCTTAGAGGTCTCTTCCAACTGAAACAGTTCTATGATTCTGTGGTGCATTTGTCCTTTTACTTGATACATATTGGTGTTTAGTTGGTTTGTTTTTAAAGAATCAGAGAATTGTTAGGCTTGGAAGGGACCTCAAGGATCATCCAGTTCCACCCCCCCTGCCGTGGGCAGGGACACCTCACACTACATCAGGTTGCTCACAGCCAGATCCAGCCTGGCCTTCAAAACCTCCAGGGAGGAGGCTTCCACCACCTCCCTGAGCAACCTGTGCCAGTGTCTCACCACCCTCCTGGGGAAGAACTTCTTCCTAACATCCAATCTGAATCTACCCATTCCTAGTTTTGTTCCATTCCCCCCAGTCCTATCACTCCCTGACACCCTAAAAAGTCCCTCTCCAGCTTTCTTGTAGCCGCCTTCAGACAAGAAGGTCTCCTGGGAGCCTTCTCTTCTCCAGACTGAACAACCCCAACTCCAACAAGAAAGCAGTGCCAAATCCTGGATTTTGAAAACAAATTCTCTCCTGTGCATGGTGTTGTGGGTAAAGTATTCAGGGTTTTGATTCCTTTTTGGTAGAATAGCAATTCCCTCTGTCTAAAACCCTTTGCCATGAAACATTGTGAATGTTTAGCTGGCCAGAGTCGTACCAGCAAGAGAAAAACCCTGCTTCCACATGCATGAATTAAAAAAGACTTTACTTCTCTGATGCCGTTCCACTGAAGGAAGTGATTGGAAAAGTAAATACATGCAGAACTGAGGTTTTTACTGGGGCTTAGCAAATCCTTGCATTTCAGTTGCAATCTGGCTGACAACTGGCTGGCACACTTCACTAGTTTCATTTTCTTGGAGACCTGTTGGCCTGGTTTGAGGCCGGACAGACCCTCGATTGCCCCGAGAGGGACAAAAGAATGACACTCACACACATGGATTGGGAAGTGATGGGAAGTTTAAATGGAAAAGCAATTGGTTTTTTACAGGAATCTACAGAGCATAGTGGCAAAGATATCCCAAAGCATACAGAGTCCCTTACAGCACACCCAACGTCCTCCCAACACTTCCCTTCTCCCCACGTGAGGGTGTACCCAAAACCCCCAGGGTACTTTCTTCCCTGCCCACTGCTGGGCTAGTCTCAGGCTGGCCAGGTCTCAGAGTGGCCTCCCACCCCCCTTCTCCTCCTGGCCGTAGGTCTAAGAGGCCTTGAGATTTTCCCCATGGTTGCCCATTAGTGAGCATCTCCCATAGGAGTAGAGAGGGAAGAAAGAGGAAGAGAATGACTGCAGGTGGATTTATAGGGTGCAGGATTCATGGGTGTGAAATAGGCTGTTTCCTGTGTCCACCTTACTGGGCTGGACAGTCAGGACACCAGAGCTGTAATTTATGTGGCAGTAACAGGGGGCACCCAGCCTAAACTGCCACACCTGTTGTAAGATTACTTCTTATGGAGACCAAAGATGATTAGAGGATGTGAGGCTCCCGCCACTTCTTAGAAGCAGAGAGGGAGAACCGGGAGAGGGATCCAACTTTTCAACACAGTTCCATTGAATACTCTTTGCGCTTGCCCTGCCCTCATAGCTTCTGAGATACTGAAAGGATCTTCAGATCAGGTTGATATGCCATAAATGTTTCTAAATATCTGAGGGCTGGGGGTCAAGAGGGAGGGGACAGGCTCTGCTCAGTCGCCCCCTGGCAAAGGACAAGGGGCAGTAGCTATAAACTACAGCAAAGCAGATTCCACCTCAACTTGAGGAGGAACTTTATCACTGTGAGGGTCACAGAGCACTGGAACAGGCTGCTCAGAGAGGTTGTGGAGAGTCCTTCACTGGAGGACTTCAAGACCCATCTGTGTGCATTCCTGTGTGACCTGTGCTGGGTTCTATGGTCCTGCTCTGGCAGAGGGGTTGGACTTGATGGTCTCCAGAGGTCCCTTCCAAGCCAAAATATCCTGTGATTCTATTTACTGAAATTTGAAGGTGGTAGGGTTTGGACAGGGGTGATTTATTCATCTCCAGTATGTGGTGGTTTGGGCTGGGTGCCGGCCCCCTGATGCCACTGCACAGGCCACACCTGGGCTGTCCCAAGGGGGGCCCAGCCCAGTGGGTGGTCACAGGAAGCCAGGTATTTCATTCCCCTATAAAACATCAGCGAGGGGTCCTCCCTGTCCCTTTTCTTCCTTGCTGCTGCCTAGGTAATGGGCTGAGCTGCCTCCCTTGGGCCTGGCCAGACCCAAGGCTGGGTTGGGGGAGGGAAGAGCCCTGGTGGGGGGTTGGGTGTACCCCCAGGTGGGGGATAGGACATTCTTGGGTATGTTCTGGGATCTCTCTCTCTTTTGTCACAGCGCTTGTGGTTCTCTGTAAAACTTTCATTGTTCTTCCATTTAAACTTTCCACCATTTTTTGTAATCCATTTTGTCTGAGTCTTTCTTTTGCCTGTGGTGGGAACATTGGTCTCTCAACCCACCACACAGTAGTAAAAACATATTGACAAATCATTTGAAATATTTGCTATGCAATTCAGTTAAATGTCTGTTGCCTAAACTAAGGGATTGCTTTTCCATTTTAATGTGAAAACAGTAATAAAGTATTAGGAGCATGTAAAATAATGTGATACAGAGGAGTCAAATGATAATTATGATGATAGTTAGGCCACACCTTGAGTATTGTGTCCACTTCTGAGCTCCTCAATTTAAGAAGGACACTTGAATGTGTCCAGAGAAGGGCAGCAAGGCTGGAAAGGGCTCTGGAGCACAGGTCCTATGAGGAGAGGCTGATGGAGCTGGGGTTGTTTAGCCTGGAGAAGAGGAGGCTCAGGGGAGACCTCATTGCTCTTTACAACTACCTGAAAGGAGGCTGTAGCCAGGTGGGGGTTGGTCTCTTCTTCCAGGCAACCAGCACCAGAACAAGAGGACACAGTCTCAAGCTGCACCAGGGGGAAGTTTAGCCTTGAGGTGAGGAGAAAGTTCTTCCCAGAAAGAGTAATTGGCCACTGGAATGTGCTGCCCAGGGAGGTGGTGGAGTCACCATCCCTGGAAGTGTTCAAAAAATGACTGGACATGGCACTTGGAGCCATGGTTTAGTTATCATGAGGTGTTGGGTGTTAGGTAATAGGTTGGACTTGACGATCTCTGAGGTCTTTTCCAACCTGGTTGATTCTATGATTATAGCTTCATTTCAAATAGGCAAGGCAAAGCAATGCAATGACTTAAAAGGATCAGAGAAAATACTTCCTTCTATAAAATACTCAGTAATATCTGGAATTATGCTAGCTAGACTTCATGTTGTGAAGCTGCATCTTTCTGATCCTGCTGATCTACAGGGATTATGAGAAAAGCCTGCACAGGAATTTTTCTCTTCTTGGTACTGTATTCTATCATGGTTACAAGGCCTGACAGAAATGCCTTTTAAAAACAACCATTGCTTTTGTGTCTGTCAAAAAACAGTTATGTGGCAGAAACAAAATTCGCTCTGCTTTGTGATTTAGCAGAGGGAGGCTTAAAAGAACCCTCTAAAATGAAACATATCAGCTGAGATTTTGATTGTTTCTTTGTTTGTTTAGTTGTTGGGTTTTTTTCCTGGTGGGGTGACAGCTTCTGTGTGTTATACCCAAAGTTTGCTTTTTATCAAGCACCTTAGTAAGATGATAGAGAATGCCTTTGAATGGAATCAAACAAGATACTGCAGGAAAGGTTGGGGTTCTTTTGTACTAGGCCTATTTCTAGATGTATTTGCAGCTAGTTCAAGAAAAGCTGAATTCTAGACAAGGAGTAACTGTGAATGCAAAGTTGGTGAATGTCTAACTCTGTGGTGCACAGAAAGTGAAATTATAATAGCTGTATAAGGCTGTAAGTAAATACAATACAATAGAATAAACCAGGTTGGAAGAGACCTTCAAGATCATTGCATCCAACCCATCAACCAATCCATACCACCTAAACAACTAAACCATGGCACCAAGCACCCCATCAAGTCTCCTCCTGAACACCTCCAGCAATGGTGACTCCACCACCTCCACGGGCAGCCCATTCCAATGGGCAATCTGTATCTCTGTATAGAACTTCTTCCTAACATCCAGTCTAAACCTCCCCTGGTGCAGCCTGAGACTGTGTCCTCTTGATCTGGTACTGGCTGCCGGGGAGAAGAGACCAACATCTGCCTGTCCACAACCTCCCTTCATGTAGTTGTAGGGAGCAATAAGGTCACCCCTGAGTCTCCTCTTCTCCAGGCTAAGCAACCCCAGCTCCCTCAGCCTCTCCTCATAGGCTTGTGTTCCAAACCCCTCACCAACCTTGTTGCCCTTCTCTGGACACGTTCCAGCAAGTCAACATCCTTCCTAAACTGAGGGACTCAGAACTGGACACAGCACTCAAGGTGTGGCCTAACCAGTGCAGTGTACAGGGGCAGAATGACCTCCCTCCTCCTGCTGGCCACACTGTTCCTGTGGCAGGCCAGGATGCCATTGGCCCTCTTGGCTGCCTGGGCACACTGCAGGCTCATGTTCAGCCTACCATCAACCAGTACCCCCAGGTCCCTTTCTGCCTGGCCCCTCTCCAGCCACCCTGACCCCAGCCTGTAGCACTGCCTGGGGTTGTTGTGGCCAATGTGCAGAACCCGGCACTTGGATGTGTTCAACCTCCTGCCCTTGGACTCTGCCCATCTGTCCAGCCTGTCGAGGTCCCTCTGCAAAGCCTCTCTGCCCTCCAGCAGATCAACTCCTGCCCCCAGCTTGGTGTTGTCCACAAATGTACTGATGATGGACTCAATGCCCTCATCCAGATCATCAATAAAGATGTTAAAGAGCATGGGGCCCAGCACTGATTCCCAGGGCACACCACTGGTGCCTGGCTGCCAGCTGGCTGTGGCACCATTCACCACCACTCTCTAGGCTCAGCCCTCCAGCCAGTTCCTAACCCAACGCAGTGTGCTCCTGTCCAAGCCATGGGCCTCCCCACATCCACCAGGCAGTCACCTTATCATAGAAGGAGATCAGGTTGGTGAGGCAGGACCTGTGTGTTCTGTGCAGGATGATTTCATGAGCAAGAAGGGAGTTCCCCCCAAAAAAGGGCATTTAAATGTTTTATATCCTCCTTCTTTGTTGAGTTCTTAGGACAGGGTCTATAACATTTTCAGATGTCTTGCGGGAGGACAGGATCATAGCTAGGCTGACCGACAAGCAGGCCAGGAAGGTACTATTAGTTGAGCTCTTCTCATTTTCCTTTTTCTTTAGAGAAGTTTCAAGCTGTTTCTGGCCTTTGTAAAAGTGCCGATGAACAGTATTTGCCCCTTCTACCATGCCTTGCCATCCCTAGCCAGCAGGGAAATCTGGACATGGGTATACGACCATTACTTTCTACCTTTACAGCACCACGAGATCAGTTTTGTTGTTCTTGTGTTTCATTTTTGTTGGGTTTTCTTTC